>CM069442.1:33166613-33285966 GCA_035610835.1 Ophiura sarsii
TCTAAAATTTTGTATTTTGACCACCCTGTATATATATTTCCTAATAAGCTGAACAATTAATTTTGTATATGGTTGGATGGGTAATTGACTCAATTACAGCAAAAACATCTCTAGCCTTTGAAAAGGTCCTGCATTTTTATACAATGGAAGGGAAAAAAAAGAAAATTATCATTTTGTCTACAATTTTAATTGTTACACCCTGTATAACGTTTAGGTCACCCTGTATATTTGATTTTGAGTTACCATATTTTCAATCCTTAGATTATAAGCTTTCCAAATATATATGGATTTAAACACTTTAGATGTAAACATGTTGATATATTCTACTGAAACT
This sequence comes from Ophiura sarsii, assembly GCA_035610835.1. Taxonomy (NCBI): domain Eukaryota; kingdom Metazoa; phylum Echinodermata; class Ophiuroidea; order Amphilepidida; family Ophiuridae; genus Ophiura; species Ophiura sarsii. The sequence goes on from CM069442.1 coordinate 33,166,948, forward strand.
GCGAAAGGAGGTATATTTCATGAAATAGACTCATGTAACACAAATGTAGCCCAGGTTAAAAAACATGACCTTGAGCATTTTCATTGTTTTGGACTTATTTCTTATCTTAGATAGTTGTTATGGCACTTTAAATAGCTTCAGCATATATTTTATGAATGAATAAAGTCTCAAAGGACATACAGAGACATATCTGCCCTATGTGTATCTTAAATTGCATAAATAAAAAACTGCCACCAGAATTCTCAAATTAGCGGCCATTTTAAGTTTATGCAAATTAGGCATGTTTAATTTCTACTTCTACCACTCTGATATTTTCAGACTTTTAGTATGTCATTATGGGGACCTTATAGAAATGCATTGTGCTGAACAAATTATGTTTCAATTTGTTTTTGGTCGAATCATAATTTTGCTACACCAATTTGGCAATTTTACCATGTATTCCCCTATAGGGGGATTAAGGGTAGTCGTGGGGTCTGAAGACCCTCCGATTTTTTTTTTAAAGTGCATATTTAATCATGTGGGGTCAAGATAATTATAGGGGGTGGCCCAAAAAGTGTTGATACTCTGCAAAGGGGGGGGGGGGGGGGGGGGGGCTCATAACAGTTTTGAAAACCCCAACAAAGGTGGGGGGGGGGGGGGGGGATCAAAAAAGTTTAAAACACTTATTAGTTTCCAAAATTGTCTGGGGCTTTGCCCCCAAACCCCTGCTTTACCTGTATGCACATTTTTTACGGAACATTCATAAATCAACGTACAAATATCTAATTTTTTGGCGCGCTACGTGCGCAGATGTCTACACGCCTATTTTCATGTACTAGCCCAGCTAAAAAAATGAAGGGCAAATTCATGTCAATAGCAAAAACATATTTAAAGCCAGGATATAGGAGGGAGCATCCTAATTGGTTTCAATTGGTTTCAAAAACAGAGATCCGTGCATAAATATGTGAAGTTATTCAGGGGATTAAAGACCATGGCACTAAACCAAATATACCTGCAATTGAAGTGGGAGTTCTGATTCACTCTAGATTCTACAACCTGCCCTCCTAGATGTGATGCGTCCATCAAAAATAGAATATGATACATGGTCAAAAGAAATCCCATAAAAGATATCATATCTTTGTTCTCTGAACTTGATAACAATGAACGGGGACAAGAAAGTTTCAGGTGCAGGCAGTAATACAGGGGGGGGGGGTCAAACAGGTTTGTGGCATGGCGAGAGGGGGGTCAAAAAAGTTTGTGGCAATGGCGAGAGGGGGTCAAAAAAGTTTTGATATACCAAAAATGAAATTATCCAGCCTATCCCCCCCCCCCCCCACCACTAGGGTGAATGAACTTATTTTAAAATTGGATATTTCCATTACAGCCTAACCTTGTAAAACATATCAATGTTATATTGTTATTTCAGGCATCCTGTTGTTGCGGTGGATCTCCGTGTTCAACACCATGTCTACCTCCAGTCCGTGAATCCACTAGCACCAGATTGCTTTATATTGTATTCTTCACATTTGGTGCTGTTATATGTTGTGCCATGGTTTCTCAGACAGTTGCCAACCAGCTTCCTCAGGTGAGATACCCTGCTAACAATTTTAATAATGTTATAATAAGGTTGCGTAAGTTATCAGAGGCGTAACAAGAGGGAGGCGGGGGGGGGGGGGGGGGGGGGGGGGGGGGGGGGGGGGGGAGGGGGGGAGGGGGGGGGCATTTGTTCCTCCTGCAAGAAGGCTTGCCCCCCCATCCTGATGCCCCAAATGAAATAACAAACTCTATGTAATACAAAAATAGGTGGTTATGCCCCCCTTCCCCGATCACAGGCATGCCCCCCCCCCCTGATCACAGGCATGCCCCCTCCCCTTCATGCCCCTAGATTGAAGACCCTAGTTACACTACTGCAAGTTATGATACTGTGTATACTTAACTTGATTGATTGATTAACTTGGTGGCAAATTAAGTCGCAATAAATGTTTGTGTGTGTTTTGCATTTGCATCCCCCTGTCAGAAGGCTTGCCTGCCCCCTTGATGCTCCCCAATGAAATGACAAACTCTATTTATATTAACCAAAAATAGTCAGTTATTCCCACCCGATCACAGGCCTATCCACTGTATACCCCTCTCCCCCACCCTCCAGTTGAAGACCCTAGTTACACCATGATGGTTTCCCCTTAACACCCCTTTTTGAAAAACCAGTTACGGCACTGATGATTTCCCTAGAAAACCGTTTAAAAAAGTGAACAGTTATGTAGCCGGTATAAATAGTGAATACCTAACTCTTGGATATGTCACTGATGTAGATGAAGTCATTGTGAAGGTCTCCCAACAAAATATCAATATGTGTACTATAGCGGGAAAAGGGTGCAGTTGTCGGAAAAATGCATTTTGAGATATTAAAGGTAGATGTTCCGATTATTGACTTGATGTTTTCTATTTTACATGAAAGGTCATCCTTAAAATTGTTGCATTCCAAAGTTTGAGTTGCATAACTCCACTGGTTCTATTTTTAGAAGCGCAAGGTCAAAATACATGTGCCCATTGAGTAGTACACAGACTGGTTGGTGGTTAACCACCTTTGACAGTAATTCACCACATTTTAGCCTTTAATTTCCAAATGAAACAGTTCTGGCCACTAAGATTTTACAGACATAATGAGAAAAATATAGGGATTCTTCTGATATCAAAATGTCTTGATGTGGAAAAATATCATAGCCTCAAAAAAGTGATCGGGTCATATACCTTTAATAGAATTAGGCACAGAAAAACATAGAAACTAAAGATAATTTTACAGTTTTATTTCTTCATGAAATCAGAAAGCAGTGTCCACTCTTTAACACAAAGATGTAATTTTGAAGCGTTCTAAAAGCTCCTTTTAGTATTAAAATCTCAACTTTTTCTTTGAGACAGAACTGCGCCCTTTTGCTGCGACTGTACACAAATGTTGAAGGCAAAATGTTACTATGCATGTGTTTTAAATCTAATATAAATGATTCATTGTCCATTTTAACTCCACAGTACCCCAAGGTGATTGAGTTTTGTAACTACACACTGCATGTAGGGCATGACTGTGGTAGGTTGGTTGGCTATGTATCTGTGTATAGGATCTGCTTTGCTATGGCAGCCTTCTATGGGATCTTCACAATACTTACTATTGGTATCAATAATAGTAAGGGCTGCAGGGCATCTCTACATAATGGGTAAGACTTGCTAGAAACAGTACACAAAATAATTTGTTGGCGATCTTGTTGATTTTGAATGTGCTATTCAACTTTGTAAATTCAAACGTCACATTTGTAAGAGTCACACATACATCACTAAGAGACACTTGGAAATGCATGACATGTTCATGTAAAACTAACTTGATTTAGATAGTGCCACAGAAGGACATTAAGTGATGTAATATTGATTGAAGAATTGTATCGAAAGAATGGAGATGTTACAGGATCACCCTGTATAATAAGGTTACTACATAATTGATCTGAGCATGCGCTTTAGCTTTTAAGACTTGTCAACAATATGTCGTTATCCCACATCTGACACCATGTTCTTGTCTCAGGAAGCAAACGGAGGCAATTAATGAGCTCCCTGGCACACAAGGGTGAATTACCAAGTGGCATTTCAAATAGAAAAGGAAAAATAATCAGATAAAAACACAACAGAGAAACGAATAAATATATTTTGGGTCAGTATAATAATTATGTCTGCCATTTACTGTGTCTGTTACTTTAAGAGGAGGGATGGGCATATCAAAACTTACATATTTATTTTGTACATCAGTAGGAAAAAGGGATAATTTTTGGTTGAACCATAATACAAATCAAATAAGCAATGGTAATAATCATTTATATGAAAGAATTTGAACCATTGCTCTTTGGTTAGGGGGTGGGGGAGGGTACTCATTTTCTGTTGGTATAGGAGTGCCACCAAAGGGTTTTGAACGGTGACCAAAACATTTATCGTTTTGCCACTCCTATATGTACCAATAATGACCTGTTTTTACCACTAACAACCTTTATGGGCCCATTGATGAACCCATAAATTTACCAGAAAATAAGAAAATAGGGGGTCATCTGTTTACCAGACAGGTGAAAATGCGACCCTATTTAGCGGTACATCCCCGTAACCTCAGATCCATTGAATACCCCCTCCCCCCTGTGTATGGACCCTCAGTTATTTACTATATTTGTATTTGTTTTATAGTATCTGGTTATTCAAACTGCTTGGTCTTATTGGGCTGACCGTTGGTGCTTGGTTTGTGCCTATATCCCCCATTGTATTGACTGTGGCCCTCTATGTCGGCTTTGTTGGGGCTGCTCTCTTTATATTTATGCAGCTGTGGTTACTCATAGATTTTGCAACATCATGGAATTCTAAATGGTAAGAATTTGTTTGATAATTGATTGATTGATCATTATAGGTCAATAAATGCAAGTGTTATTTCGAGAGAAATTAGAACTATCAATGCACACATATGTTAATAGGAAATGGCTATATGTATAACAGTTGTACAAATCAGATGAGGATTTCTGTAATTCGTACAAAGAGTTTGTAGTCATGTGGGATTCCCATTGAATTACCATTACGTAAAAGAAAGTTACACTCATCCAAATCAAGGCAGTAAAAATCGGTGAACTCCACATATTTTAGTTTCCTGCTTTCTGATTCGTTCGAACCTACTGGATAAGCAGTTGTTTTAGCAAGCTTAACTATCACACTCTGCCAAACTCGATCAATTTCACATTTTCGTAACCGTTTACCGTTTACAGAGATAGACCCATAATTATTTTTCACGCAACCATTATGGTCAGTGAAACAAATGCACTTTTACTGTAGCTGTTCAAAGTTATTCTTAACTTAAACATATATTGGAAAATACAACGTTTAACCACTTCCCAGCTGACGTGCTGAGTGAGGCAATAGAGCTGTGCTATAAGCACGTCAGTGGACGTGCCAAACGTCTTAAAAAAGTAGGAACTTTAAAACCGTTATAAAATATGTCCTACACCTGATGGAGAGACCATTCTTGCGACAGCTTGTAGATAAATTACTGGCCAACAGAGGGCACTATTTCATTTTTGAATAGATGGACAGGGGAAAATAATACAGCGAGTCAAAGTTGAAAGTCACCTTTGTTTTATACATCAATTTGTGATCGTGTGTGTTTTCCATCATGGCTTCACACGATCGCAAGCATTCTTACCAAAGAAATGTTGATAAATCGTGGGATTTTAATAATGAAAGTGATAGTGACAATAGTGAGGAAGCTCAGGATGACTTTGGAGTGATTCTGAATCCTGTTTTGGTTCAGAATTTAATGAATTGGAGGTTGAATCAGTTATATTCACTTAATGCACTAGCTATTAGGAAGGTGGCTTGACCTTGTATTGGCTCAGCACACAGCTTTCACTTGCAGTGCACTATAGTTAGCTGGGAAGGGGTAAATACAGGGTGTCTCAAAAAAGTGACAACGCAACTTTAGGTGATCATAACTTCCTAAATAAGTGTCGGAATTGTTCTATTCCGACATTTATTTAGGAAGTTATGATCACCTAAGGGTGCGATATATTTTTGGAGACATCCTATATAATTCATTCTTAAACAGCTAAGAAAGTTTAAGCAATCTCATTGGTTCTCAGAGAAATCGGCGACATCTCTATGAGACAACATAACATGGGGAGGTGGGGCCTACGTTTTAACGGTGCGTCCGACCTTCACAATGCGTGGTTTGCTCCATAACGCGCACTTCTGCAGTGCGTCTTTAGCGCTTTTCCTGCGTTTATGCCGGCGCCGCAACGCTTACGCATGGTTTACTCATCGCATGTGATTGGATGGAATGTTTGTGGGTTATTCGATCCTAGCAGGGGTAAAAGTTGTCAAATGTGGACAATAAAATGTACTTATTTCTTTGATAAATGTCTAAAGTATGATTGTTTAAGAATGAGAATAAAGGTATTGTTTTTAGACCGTACCCGTGTTATATTGTCTGACATAAATGCGTTCGATAGTATTATTTTTTGCGTAGAACAACTCCGCCTGCGGCGTCGTTGTTCTACTTAAAATAATACTATCGTCCGCATTTATGTCAGACAATATAACACGGGTACGGTGTAAAAACAATACCTTTATTCTCTAAATAAAATCAATGTAAATTTGAATATTCTGAAAATGTCAGCAAATTATTAAAATTCTTCAGTTTTGTCCCTTTTCTTTGCTTCGTCTTCCATGATTTTCATTACATAGGTCTAACAAGATGGACAATGGTGGATCAAAGTGCTGGTACGTTGGTAAGTGCACATTGTATACTGTAAAAGTGGAAATTTACGTGCTACATTTATTTTCGCGCTTTTCATGCTAAAATCAGCAAGCTCGAAAATAAAAATGCGCAAATATATTCATTTTGTATGTAGGTCTATGTAATAAAGGTAGATGTTCCGATTGCTGGCCCGATTTTCAATTTGATGTTTTCTATTTTACATGAAAGGTCATCCTTAAAATTATCGCATTCCAAAGTTTGAGTTGCATAACTCCAACGGTTCAATTTTTAGAAGCACAAGATCACACAATATTTTCCTATTGAGTAGCACACAAACTGGTTGGTGGTTAACCACCTTTTTGGCAGTAATTCACCACATTTTAGCCTATAATTTCTAAATGGAACATTTCTGGCCCATAAGATTTTACAGACATAATGAGAAAAATATGGGGATTCTTCTGATATCAAAATATCTTGATGTGAAAAAAAAATCATAGTCCAAAAAAAGTGATCGGAACATACACCTTTAACCCTTACAGCCCCAGATCCCATGAAATCCCATTTCCCAGCATCCTGGTTCCACCTGGCGCTGAGGTTTTTGTCTGAAATAATGGCTGTAAGCTATATAGCTGGGCGAATACACTCGCCCAGCACAGCTTCCCCCGTGGCGCAGTTGGTAGAGTGTCCGCCCGCCAACCGAGAAGTCGTGGGTTCAAACCCCGGGGCGTGGCACCTCTTGTTGTGTGTGCTTTTTTCGCTTGAAAAATTTTTTGTTGGAAAATCCACCGGGTGGGTTAGGGTTATTGAACGATTTTTGTTCTTCTTTTTAATTTTCACTTTTTTTCTCTAATTTTACCCTGATTAACCCTTACAGCCCCAGATCCCATGAAATCCCATTTCCCAGCATCCTGGTTCCACCTGGCGCTGAGGTTTTTGTCTGAAATAATGGCTGTAAGCTATATAGCTGGGCGAATACACTCGCCCAGCACAGCTTCCCCCGTGGCGCAGTTGGTAGAGTGTCCGCCCGCCAACCGAGAGGTCGTGGGTTCAAACCCCGGGGCGTGGCACCTCTTGTTGTGTGTGCTTTTTTCGCTTGAAAAAAATTTTGTTGGAAAATCCACCGGGTGGGTTAGGGTTAAGGAAGCTCAAAATCATGAAAATAAAAACAAGCAAAATTTTTCAAAATATGCAAAGCGCAAACAATTTACACTTTTACAATAACTTATTGAAAGAAATGTTTAGACATTCTTAATCTGGGACAAACTGAAGTGACGACTGAGATTCCATATTTCATGGTTGACAAACAGGGACTGTTCAATTTGCCAATATGTTTATTGTGCAAATAATATGGTTATTATAATACCTAAATGTGCTACTCTTCCATACTGAAGTGTTTTTCATTTACGATAAACTTTTCTTACAGCACTGCTGTTTTTCACCCTGATTTTCTACATCGCGGCTGGTGCAATGACGTTCATATGTGTACGATACTTTAGTTCTACTGCAGAGTGTATACGTAACATTTACTACATTGGAGCTAGCTTTGGTCTTTGTGTCATTGTTTTATTCTTCACTTTATTACTCACTTGTTCCCCAAAAGGTAAGCAGATCACGATGGCAACCATTTTGATTCATTTGTTAAATTATAAAGTCATGACACTACATGGTGAAGATCAAAACATTTAGAAATTGTTCTTTCTCCAACTCAAAAGCAATAATGTACTATTATGATCAGCCCACACAATATTATGAATAGAGCTGCTATGCAAATGATTGTCTACCCTGGGTAGACAGTCATATGGGTATTTCCATTACTGCATAAATACATACACAAGTAAACCTAGCTACTAAGGCCAAAAATATGAAATACTTTGTCTCAGCACCTTTTGGCTAAAAACCTAGGTGCTGTGCTTTTTTTTTGCTTTTATTCTTTTACAAAAATGTCCTATGCGATTTTATTGTTGATTTTTTTTATTGTTTTTACCTAAGAATATTAGCTATGTCCTATAATTATGTGATTTTAACAAATACTTGTATGAACTTACAAACGATGTGGCATCCACGTACAGTATGTACCTATGTACCTACAAACAGCTGTGTAAAATACTAGCATTTTGGGTGATGAGTTTTGCGAAACTTCGCCGATTCCAAATTTCACATTTTATAAGAAAAGTTGCAGAGTATCGCAGAACAAACTAGTACAAATAAATTTAAAAAAATTAAAAATCATTGTCGCACATATTGCTATATGCGCTAAATCTCATTATAAAAGCAAGCATCGCGGGCCGCTGAGACAAAGTTTAATTTTTGTTGGCATAATATACTCACTTAATCTAAATTACAGCTTACTCAGGTGGTGGTCTTTTACAAACCTCTATCGTGTCTGCCTACATCATGTACCTTACGTGGTCTGCGTTACTTATAGAGCCACAAATCATGGGTAAGTTAGTTGTTGTATTGATGGCTATACATGCCTCAGAAAACAAGAGTATGGATACCGTATATATTTAAACATATGAAGATTTATCATAGAATTTGTACGGCAATTCTTTTTTTCATATTAAAAATATATATTGTAGGATTAAATTCATACAAAGTTCTTGAATATCCTTGTTCACAAAAACTGATTCCCCTCAATCCAGTAAATCCAGCTGTTGAAGAACACCTTTAATATAAAGCCTTTTGGCACTCCAGTGGCTGATCTCTGTCAATAATTTGTATAACTCCCTCCCTAAGCCATCTTGTACCTCATCTCCATTTCTACACTGTCTCCCCACTTCTGATATTAATTTACTTTGGCAAAAAAAAAACCCACCATGTTTTGTACGGGCAAACAAACCTCTCAGGTAGGGTCGGTCGGTAGGGCTTTTCTGGTGTTCTTTTGATAGCAACACTTTTTCGTTCTTTTTTTTTTTGGGGGGGGGCGTCAAATTCAGAGGGAAAGAATGGGTCAGTCAGGCCCGAACCACAGGGTTTTTTCCCATTGCCTTATGCATACACTTTGTTCAATCTCTTTCAGTATCTAGAGCCATAGGTAGAGACCTTACTACCAATGAGACATTATACAACATGACCACTGCTATATGTGGGCCAGTTAATTTTAGTAGTTCATTTATAGACGGGGAGTATGGAGATTTCATCAATGCTATCATTGCAGCACTACTTATGTTGGCTATGGTTCTGTATGCATGGTAAGTAGTAGATTTTTAGATACCATTTGTGCAGTGGATAACGGGCATAGCTTGTGTGTTAGTCGTAAATTAATAGCACACGATCATGACATCGCGTTATTGTCATTATTAGTTATCCCCTGCATGTTCACACAATACGGAAAAATACCTATGGTTTGGCATGTCATATCACATGAGGCCGCAGGCCGAATGTGATATGGCACAAACCATAGGTATTTTTCCGTATTGTGTGAACATGCAGGGGATAACGAATTTATCGTTTAGTCCCAATAAAAATTGTATTTAAACACTCGCGGAAAACTAAACGTCAAACAATCTAGCTAGAGCAAGGCGCTGAATTCTCTTCCCTTTCTTACCTCCGTAAAACTAACCCTTTAACAGGCTCTGCGCCATCGCCTCTGTCCATAAAATCATCGCGAAAAACATGTCTGGTTAGGTTATATGCAGATCATTTATTTTTTTGGCATGGGTTAGACCTTTTTGCGGTATATTTCGGCCTCAGAATGTAACAGAAATCGACTCGGTTGCATTTAAATCATCCGCCATTTTATTTGTTTATCATATTTTAAGCAACTCTTCCACAGACGCAAAGCAATTGCTTTACACGTAATATCATTTCGCGCCATCTGGTAACGCGGTTAATCGACGGTATGGAATATATCGTGTGGTTTGACTTGTTGTTTACACGATATGGATCAGATTTCATACGTGTTAACCAATGAGATTGAAGTATGTACACTTACTAAACGATAAGGTGCAAACTTTCCGTTAGTTGTCTTCAATTTTTAAGTGTCGTGAGAAGGCTGTGCTATTTCCCACCATTTCCTTACAATTTCATCCCCAGAGTCACAGTGAGGTGAAATCAAACATATACTTCATGGTTTATATTGGGGAATTAGGGCAAATTATTACACCTCATAAATATTCATGAACTAAATGTGCAAGTTCATTGGCCAATGCCAAGGAAAGATACTATTTCCCATGGGAAATAGTACGGCCTATTTCCTGACATCCTCATCTCCTGAGTCACAATGATGTGTAATATAACAAATACTGCATGGTTTATATCGTGCAAATAGGGCACTCTAGTTTCCCTAGGTACTGGCTAAGCGCCTATCACCCCCTCATCCCTCAGTGAAATAATATATAAATAATTATTGTTCATGAGGGAAATGGTGCAAAATAGCTCCCCTAGGTGACTGGAGACTGTGGGCCTACTGTTTTCACTCGACCGAACTCCAGTTACCAAGGGAACCTATTTGCACCATTTTCCGATATAGAGCAGTAAATATTTGTTTTGCATAACATATAAAAATATTTCTGTCATTTGAAATACTTAATGAACAAATGATAAAAGACATAGGCCTACTCGATGTATCAATCAAGTCAAGGTAAATTACCACGATCGGCAGCAGGGTAAAAAATTCCCATAAAAAGGTACTATTTCCCTCGCAGCTCCTCATCACAGGGAAATAGTACTTTTCTGTGGGAACTTTTTTCCCTCCAGTGAAATAGTGGGGAAATAGTCCAAATATTTAATGTCACATGATATAATATCCACCAATCAAATGACAGGAAAACTTGTATGTGTTATATAATTTCCCATATTTCCCCTCCAATCATGTATGTAATTGTACATTATTTTCTCTCGGAACCCTCCAAGTGCCTATCACCTCTCACCCTTAAGATTTCAGGTTGATTGGCTTATAGCCAGTTCTTTGGGAAGATACATGTAGTTGCCCTATTTCCTCTAACCATGTAATATGTGTACACTATTTCCTCTCAGAACTGACCAAGTAACTTTTTCACCCCTCGCCCTTCAGGTTGATTGGCTTATAGCCAGTTCTTTGAGACGATACATGTAGTTGCCCTATTTCCTCTATAATCATATAGTATTTGTATAATAATGGTATAATCATGACTAGATATAACTGATACAGGAAATCAACAGGAAACAATCAAGTTGATTACACAGGATAAGAGAATGGCTGTTGACCTGACTATTGCTCCATTGAGACTTATTATGTGTTATTCTATGAGTTTAACACTTTCCACGCGGCAGACGACATTCCAAAATGTCACAAAATGTTTCAAAAATGTCAGAATTATTGACACTAATTACCATATTTGGAATCACTATGAGAAATGCATTAAAATAAGTACAAACATGCATAGTATTGGTTCAGTAATCCTTGAGATAGACCTTGGAAGTTTGGGAAGGTTTCCCGAAAAATCTGTTTTGTATTTGGTAAAACCAATAGTCGCCTGGATAGTAGTGTTAATCTATGATAATGCACTAGATATACCAGAGACTGGCTTGGATGGTTGTCTTAATATTTGGAGTAATTTAATATCAAGTTGACAATAATAACAGGATATAGGATGTGGGTAACCCTTTTCTTTCCGGTTGGTTCAATCGTGAACTATATATATAATATAATCCAAATTGTTCAATTTTGGGCACATCTGGCAAGGACTGATTTTTACTCACCTAATTAGATGGCAAAATATGAATCTTATACTGTTATTTCTTTGCATGTATTTACCAAAGTGTGCCACTGATTTATCACTATCAAGACTTCGTCAAATTATTGAGTAATAAGATTCCTACATTTTCCATTTGAAATAGACGGTTACTGTGTCTTTGCATAGTTGGTGATAATAACCCAGTTTTTTTACCAATTGCAGTACTCATTGTGAGGTCATTCTCAAGGACAGACGTTATAGCTATATGTAGGGGCGGGAGGTGTCTGAGATCAGGTGTATTTGATTTTCAAACATAAGCATCAGAGGAGGGGGGGAAGGGGACCTTAATATGTTATGACTATAATACGTGGTCAAAATTAACATACCAAGATCAAAAGGTCATCTGAGGTTGTAAAATAGCCTGCAAATGTATAACTATTTTCTGTCATGCAAACGCCAAATGCTACTAAACTTAAAATCTTTGTATGTTAACGAGGTCAAAGGCCACACCTTAAGGTCATTGGTCATTTTTATCCTTTGTAGTAATTGGAAATGGAAATGATGTGATTATTTGCCAAATTTCCCCCAATTTGTCCTAATTAAAGGGAAACAACAAAATTGTTCCAAACTGATGAATTTGTGATGAAATATTTAAGGTCTTTTGTTGTTCTTAACAATAAGCTGATATACACCTAGCACATAAAATTCCAGACCAGGTGCTTTAATGCTAGCTAATTTAAAATCTGTAACCGGAATAAAAGAACTGAGATGAACATTACACAAGCAAATTTCCTCACCACAATATGACACCTCATTCATAAAAAATGACTGGATACTTGTTATGATGCTTTTAGTAACGCCACCTAACAGGGAAAAGGTGTTTTTGTTTAATGGGATGTCATTGGTTTGTATTGAACACTGTGCTATCGAAACCGGTCAGGCAGGTACGGATGAATGGTGAGCTGTGATTCATTTCACACAAATTGTCTCTGCTGAGCACACACTAGGCAATGATATCCAATTGAAAATCACCTTAATGCAACTTTGTCGGTATGATATCATAACTTTCAAAGTATCCACTAATTTTTTATGAATGAGGTTTCATAATTGTGGAGAGGATATCTGCTCGTTTAATGTATATCTCAGTTTTCTTTGATACGGATTACTGATTTTAACTTACAATGTTAGAAAATATTGTTCAAACATGTAAAGTGCTCCCCTTTCCCCCTGATCAATGTTGAATCCCACAATTTGCTCACCATCAGCACAGGGCCTCACAACATTGATCGATGGGGAAGGGGTATGAGGAAGGGGGAGGGGTATGAGGAAGGGGATACTTCAGGCTACCAGAAACAAGTTTCAAATTTTCAAAAATGACTCAAATATCGTGCATGTGATGGCACAAACAGCATGGCAATTAGGGCCCGTGTTCGAACACATTTTTTTCTATGATTGTAGCTAATATTAAAGCATCTGGTTTGAAACTTTTTGCGTAAGTTGTATATTTAAATGTGTATCTATTGTCACTGTGGCTGTACTAACCATTCATTGCCCATCCTGGTCTTCAGCTGCTGGATAGGAATGCAGGACAGGAAAACGCGTAAAATGTCAAATAGACAGGGGGCATCTACAGCACAGGTAAACAGCCATAAGACTCGAAAAATGTTATGTGCATGATATATTTGTTTAATGTTTTATTTTATTTTTGACGCATACTTATCCTTTTAACAGCCTTAAGACTAAAAATGTTGGGTGCATGATATATTTGTTTAATGTTTTATTTGATTGTTGACGCATACTTATCCTTTTGCATGCTGCAGCTAGTGAATTGTGCTTCCTCTCCCCCACAAAATCAGTAAGAAGTTAATTATGGGCATACCAAGTTATTTTTTTATTGGGGAACATAGAGTAAATTACTAGCTTCAACTAGATGGCACATTTATCTTAATCAGAGAATTGTAAGTTAAATATGTCATATATTGTGACGCACGTTTGTGATTCTGGCCTCCGTAAGAATTTTAAGAATTTTGACACCATGTAATTAATCCGGGGGGGGGGGGGGGGGGGGGTGGGCACTGACATTGGAAAAGGGTATAGGTATGTGCTGCGCTGAAGACCCCCTTTTTCACCCTCTGCTGCTAGCTCTTATGACCCCCCTTTTGAGTCTGCATCAGTTCTTAAGACCCCAATTTTATTGAAAATTCAAAAATCGCAAAATTTTGCGTTCCAAAGCCCCAATTCTTCGAAAATGTTGCGTTCTAAAACCAAAAAACCCTGAAAATGTGCGTTCTTACTAATCAAAATTTAACTATAGGCCAGTTCTCAAGACCTAATTTTTTGAAAAAATCAGTTCCTAAGACCCTATTTTTTGTCATAAAATCCACTCAGTTCAGTTCTGTAGCCCCCCTTTTTGAGATCCTTGGCAGCACACCCCTACCCAAAAAAAAGTTGAGTGCCCCCCCCCCCCCCCCCGAATTAATATGGGCGAAAATCTGAAAAAGGATAAATTAAACATAATTGGGTGTGTAGACGCTGGTGGAGGATGGGAAAACAAGGTTAAACACATATTGGATATCCTACTAGCTTATGCTATTCACAGAATAAAGCTATTTACAGAATAAAGTGCAATATATTAAACATAGCTTTATTCTGTCAGCTGCTCCAGGAGCAGCTATAGGGGCCAGGATCTCACATATGCGGACCAGGATCTCACATGCGGCTTATGACAAGCACAGCTGGTGATTAATAACTTGTCATACATACCTCTTACTCAAATAGCTCTGTATTGGCCGGTTGTATTGGTGGGTTTTGTGGGATGAGCAGGAAAATGGTTTACTATTTGAATGGAGTCAATACATTCAAATTTCTAAAAGACAAATACACCAAATAAGTTTTGTCATTGGCCATATATTACAGCATTTCCTGATTAACAATGATATGCCAATATCATTCAAGCATAAGCTTCTGTGTATTTAGAACCTTGTGTTGGTACTAAGCAATATGACTAAACTCTTCTTTAGTAAAACAACCACGGGGTTACTCAAATTATTTTGGAAGGAAAATGTGCTACTGGAGTTCCAAAACCCGTCTTAATACAATGGTTTTTCAACTCGTGATAATTTTAAAAACTTACTTGGTTAGCCTTCTTATATATTTATTTTTGCAAATTGTCCCTTTGTAGGATTTATTTAACTCTAATACAAACAATTTGTTGCAAATTAGGATCTTTGTCCAAGAATAATTTACCAAATTTCTTGCCAAAACAACCCAGTAAAGCAGCACATCCTCTTGAACATTACATATTTGTGAGTACCCCACATAAATCCATTGCTGATCATGTTGTAAATGTAAATGCTTCATCATCAGCCAGCAATTTATGTTACATTATAGTTGCATCCAGCATGTATATCTTTTTGTTCTACTGGCCATTTACATGATTTAGATTCATTTATTGTGCATCATTGATAACATGATTATACATAATAATTATACACAATATCAATTTTTACTTACAGTATCTGAAAATGTTGCTAACTTTTCAAAATATTTGTAGTGGCATTTTTTCAGAGGTTGCTAGCTTCAACTTTAGAGGAAATCTAAATCATGTTAAATGGCCGTTTTTCTTTTCTATCTTTCATTTTGTCATTTTTAGTTCTGTGTTTTTTATTTTTGATATTTTTCATACAGCCTTGGCTCATTTAAGACATTTCTGAGCACACAACCTACATATGCAATTTATGTGAGTTGATTCTGGAATCCTATTTGACTAACTTAAACTCTGCACTGTTATTATGAGAGTTTTTTTTGTGTGCTAAAATAAAAATGTGTTGACAAGTAAAGTATAGCCTCCTTCATTGAAACTACCTTATGTGCTATGTCACTGCTCTGCAATGATTCCAGAATAGTCGCTTGAGATTGGCATTTATACTTCACTTAACACATTTATTATTTGTGTACAAAAATACAACATGCTTAAACATGCTTGATTCATTTCAATAGTTTAGACATACATACTCTCATTATTAGTGTTTTGTTCTGATTTGCTGTATTAACATATGCAGAGCATGATGTGGCATGTTTTTCCCAACTTCCTCAATCGAAAGTGTAGTATAACCTGACAAATGGCCTTAAATAAGTCATACATGTTCCCAAAGTAACTATACCTTTTTAAAACTAAATATCGCCAGGAAAACAAAGTGCAATGGGGAAAAGAAAAAAACAATCATTAAGGAGCAATTTTTTTTCTCCATTTTTCTTTTTTCAATTTTTTTTCAATTTTGGTCTCATTAACCCTAATCCTCTTGAGTACTACGAATTACTACGATGCAGTGTGCTTGTGTTCACCTGGCGTGGCAGTTTTTCGATGAAATAATGGCCCCAGGCTATATAGTTGGCAAAGTATACTGCATGAGCAAGTATGGTTGACCCCATGCATGGCTTAGCGGTATAGTTTGCTCGCCTGTGAACCCAGAGGTCCGGGTTCGAGCCCCGGGGGCGTGGGGCCCTTTTCACCATCGGTTTTTGGCCGCCAAAAAATAAAATTGGAAAAGGTGCCTCTGGGGTTAGGGTTAAGAATTGCTTGTACGATTATTTCAGTATCATCTCCATTGCCATCATGTTTTTAAAAGTATAGTAATATCTGGAACACATTGTATGTAATATATGGTGAGCTAAAAGGATTATCGGATCAAGTGTACGTTAGGTCTAAGGTAGCAATACAGCATAATGGAATCAAGCTTGAAACATGTTCTGAACATACTTGCCATTGAACATGATATGTTGACAATTGAAAGTCACATCAATGCAACTCATTTAGTTGCTTGTAGGATTATGTCAGTGTCAAGTTGGTATAAGCTATCATTTACATTGCCATTATATTTGTAAAGGTATAGTAACTTTGGGACACCCTGCATGTAATATATGGTGAGATAAAAGGGTTATCTGATAGAGTATGTTTAGGTCTAAGGTATTCATCTCTATTACATGGCAGAAGAAAATGCCCCATTACAACTACACAATCTACTCACGGTTCGCTCATACTCGCGTCGTTGCGCATCGGCAGACGTCGCCGGACAAAAGTTGACGTTGCTTCATTGCCGGTTTGATGAAATTTAGTATGTGTCAAACATTGTGCCAATCAGAGACATTGTTAGAATAATTACAATTTTCAAAAAGATTAGCATAAAATATTTATAAGCAAAATTGTAATTGGTTATCAAGATGATTATATCATGTAATTGACCAATGGGAATTCTTGTACGAAAGAAAGTTAGTGCTCAGGGGTTTACCACCTTTGGGGATATTCACTACTTTTTTCCTTATGAAATCTATAAGAAACATCTCTCAGGAGTTGGGATAATGAGTTAAATATGGGCTCATTTCTGGTATCAAAAGCTTAATTTATACACTACTGACAAGAAGTCCTTACACAGTGATTATATCCTAGTAACGATGTTGCATGTGTTCATTATATAGTTCTTTATAAATTCATGTTTGTTGCATGTTACAATCATCACATTTCATACAAAACTCAATAAGTCGAGACAAGTCAAAATCTACACAGTAAAATCCCATAGACATTTGCCTCATTAATATTCATGAGCTCATTACCGCTATGGGAAAATTCTCTCTCACCTTCACCTTCTGAAAAATTCAGTGCTTTAATAATGAATTGTTATATTCACAAATGCAATATCCTATATAAGGATGTGCAGTCATTATAAATGCGTAAAACATGGTATCCAACATTTTCCAACACATAGAGGCTAAATCGCTTTTTAACAAAAGGTATTCAACTATAACCGCGGCAGGGAGAATACAATAGATTCCTAGTCTATAGTCCTAACCGCTCGGCCAAGCCTATGCATTGAAGCGACCATTGTGTTCAATAAATATGAACTGCATGGTGGTGAACTATTGAGTGATTCGACCCAATTTTAGCAACATTGAACCCATTTTAAAAATCGTATTTAAATTGGGAAAACAGCGTCGTAGGTAGCAAGTTGAATTTGGTATAATTGTGAAGACAAATAAATTCAAGATCGGAAAAAGTTATTTATTTGAAGCCTTATGGAGACAAGAGTCAGCGCCACAGCAAATGAGCCGTCTTTTTCAGGAGCGAAAATCATTTATTTAGGAAACCTGACCAGTTTTCTTACAAAATCATGAACAAAATCTTACAACTTATATATCAAATTGTTCAGAAAACATAAACCTTTCTGCTCGCCCTTCATCCTGGATCGCAAATGACGCTATCTCATCATAAACCGCTTTGAAGATTTTGATATAGGGCTCACATGATTCGCAAAGTTGTAGAACACAAGCTTGATACTACTATATCAGGGAAAACAAAATTGCGTCGTTAACAATAGACTCACTCGACGTTGGCATCTGACTGGTCATGTAGGGCAGTGTTATTTAAAGTAATAATGATCATTAATCATGTCACACTCCACGTGTAATGACTTTATAGCCCATCTCGATGTATATAATTTATATAATGTTCATGATATTCATGAGTGTATGATTTCTTATCTCTCTTGCTTGTTTGTATTATTGTACTTTTTCGTATTTTGATGTATCTTACTTTATATTCGTTTGGATGCAACACCTGCTGGTGGGTGCCGCTGTTTTGAAAGCGTTTTGCGAAAAATAAATAAATAAATAAATAAACTAGTGAAAATAATCAATCGTCTGTTCATAGAAGTGAATTTTCTAGGATATAGTCACTGCATAAGGACTTCTTGCCGGTAGTGTATGATGAAAAGGCTTAAGTGATTGGGTCACACATCTCATCCCATGATGGTGCTATTTCAACAATTATTGAATTTAAATGTCATTACCAATGTTCATATGATAGGGTTTTGCTCTTTCTGTAGTGTAAATAAATAATCATAAGCCTAAATAAATTTGAATGGAAAATTAAAACGTTCTGTTGTTGTTGTTAGGAGTTGTTAAGTTAAATAGATGTGTCATAAATATTTGGATTCATTGTAAAATCCTACTCCAATGTCTTAATAACCATTTACCTTGTTATTCTACCATTACTTTTCCAGGAAGGTGGATTTTGGTGTTGTTCCTCAAATGAAGATTTAAGTGAAGGCAAGTATTATAATTTAATAAAACCCCTTAAAAGAGATTCGGAAATTGTTTTCAATCACCTGTGTTTGTTTTGTATATAAAGAGCAAATGTTAATAATAGCCCAACAGAGACATTAACAAAGTTAATGAACTGAGTGATTACCAATCAAACTGGTCACTCTCTCACAGAGAGCTCTGGTGGGCCAATCAATTGGTTCACTGCAACTCAGAAAATATTCAAATACAAGTAAACACAAATGGGCAGGGTTAAAAAAACCAATGAAAGTTGCGTGGCACAGGGAAAAGATAAAAGCCCAAACATATAGAGAACAACATCAAACAAATATAAATAAGAGAAAAAATAAATATCTGGAGGTCATTGACATCGAGAGAGCCTAGACAACAAACTCATGAAGAGTTGGAGAGAAGGTATCTGTTCATCTGTTCACACAACACTTAAAAAGATTGGAGTCCTTCCTCCAGGATGTTGCCAACAACATTGCGTTATATTTTTGTAGCGTTGTGGACATAATGGAAAGCTCACGTGTTCATCTTTCCAATGAAATCAAACTTGTTGCAATCACTTCTTTCAGTGTTCAGCAACTTGCCTGAGAATATGGGGAAGTCTGAATGTGCCAAAATCATCACCATGTTGTGCTCACAGGTCATAAAGGGCATCACTCTACACTGTAGTTGTCAATGTAATACTCCATTGAACAGACTACAGACTTCCTCACATTCTCAAGCATGCTGCTGAGCATTGTAACATGTGATTGCTACAAATGCGATATCGTTGAAAAGAAGAACACATCAACTTTCCATTACTGTGTAACACGATATGAATATTTATCCAAAAATTGGTGATCGAAAAAAGAAAATTAAGAACTTTTTATGAGGATATTAGTTTAATAACCAAGTCATCACTCTTAACCTTATATGTTACAATTAAAGTCAAGTTGAGTCAAGTGGTTTAACTTGTGTCTTCCAGTGTCATGTTTTAAACGACTGAAATTCAAATCAATTTGACAAAAGTACAAGGCTCAAGCCAATTAATTTGATTAGATTTAAATTGGCATACTGTGATTGTTGTCTTCAATCATGTTAATACCTCACACACTAAAACTAGGCATTTCATATGGGCTATAGCAGGCCTTCTCAATAAGATTTTGTGAAGCACCACTTTTGAGATGGTAGTGATCTAGAAGCGCCACTATCCCTGCGAGCGGAGCGAAAAACGATTGGGGTCCAGGGGGCTTCCTTGAAGCTCATGGAT
The DNA here is from genome assembly GCA_035610835.1 of Ophiura sarsii. NCBI lineage: Eukaryota > Metazoa > Echinodermata > Ophiuroidea > Amphilepidida > Ophiuridae > Ophiura > Ophiura sarsii. The sequence continues at coordinate 33,187,199 of CM069442.1, forward strand.
TTCCCCCCTTTTAAGAGGCTAAGGAGAGCTATATTTGCTTGCAATATGGTACAAGAAATAAAGAGATGTTGATGGTAAAATGTACAAAAAAATGGTAAGCAAATGTAGTGATAATCAATAGGCCTACTACTAATAATCATGACTTACCCCACTGCAGTTAGTGGCTGAAGTGGCTCTTCATGCTTCTTGCGTTCTGGTTTAAGTTGGGGATATATTTCTTCTTCTTTTTTTAAATTAATTTTTTTAAATTTTTTTAATTTTAATTTTTTTTCTCCATGCATCCTTCCGCGCGCCACTTGGACTGATGCAATGCGCCACAATTTGAGAAGGCCTGGGCTATAGCAATTAAGAAATGGTGAACCATCAACCAACTTCAAGCACAATCTCAGGTTGTGATTAAAGATAATTGTTCCTGTTTCACATATTATGTTACATGTATGTGAGTCAAAGTGTGTCTGTTATAAAGTTGTTGATATGGAAACATTCTATTTTTACTCTGTGGGTGTGGATATGTCGAGGGTTGAGTGCCAGAAGGCCGTAACTCAAAAAATTGTATTTTGAGATAATCAACTTTCAAATATTTGGGACTCATTAAAATACACTGTAGCACCCAACTAATAGCTCTAATTTTATGAGTTATCTCTTTATGGTTCGGAAAATCTAGGTTATATGGATTATTTTTGTACCAAAATATCAATTTGCCCAAAAGTTGTGTTACGGCCTTCTGACGCTCAACCATCAATGTGTAAAATCATACAGTTTCACAAAGATTATGTCTCCTTGTGCTTATGCCTCCTCAGTGAATTCATAATAGTATCCTTATATGTGACGTGTTCTACCGAAACCAGTCACAATTGGGCAAGATATCAAAATTGAGTTAGTAATTGATTATTAAAGGAGAGATCTTCAGCTTTACAATGGTACCTCTCTTTTTTTAATCGGACTTCCCAAAGCGGAGTTACATTATTTTCAAGTTTGTCTTTTACTGTCTTTAAGAAAACTCCAAACTGAGATATCGCCCTTTAAAGTTACTTTGTATCATGGATTTACGTGTTTATATTGCCCTTTAAATCACTGAAACATACATTAAGGATGATTTTTTGATCTGAATCTTTCACAATAATGTTATAAACACTCTGAAGATTAATTATTTACCAGAAACTCAAATTCCCCAAAAATCATCCCCAATTATGTTTGAGGTTATTTCTCAGTTTGGAGCTCTGCCCAATTCCGTCTGGTTTCGGTAGAACACGTCACATATGATACTCTGAACCGTTGTTTGCTTTCTTAATACCAGGAGTGTAATTTAGGTCAGATTAAAGCACTACACATATTTTGATTTCTTATTCATCTTCTGGTTTACCATTTGTCATGTAACAAATAATAATAAAAATCTTAATTCTTGTTCTAACAGATGATGTAGAAGTACGAAGACGAGGCTGGGGTATAATCCGTAATGAGGTGGAAGTTACAAAGTACAGCTACTCATTGTTCCATCTCACATTTGTATTGGCTTCATTTTACATTATGATGACGCTCACAAATTGGTATAGGTAGGTTCAATTACCGAATTATATGTGTACTGTCACAGCAAAAAGGTGCAGTTACTCTCAGAGAAAAAGTTGAGATTTTATTACCAGCTAAAGGAGCTTTTTAAGGGGGGGGGGGGGGGGGGGCTCAAGGAAGTTTTTGATTTGATTTTTTGAATTTTGTGAGTGCTGTAACTATTAATCAAATGCTTATAAAAGTGTATATTTTTGAAAAGGAAATGGATCAAGGAATCCAAATTTGGCGTCAATTTTGACCAAAAATGTTGATTTTTTTTGAGAAAATCACAAAATTCACTTTTTTGACCCACATTTTTTGAACAAAGCTAACAAAAAAATTGAGTAAAAAATGCCCAAATCACTTGATGATGATATAAAGACACTAACTTAGGGACAACTCTTTTTTTTTAAACCTAATCTAATATTTTTTGAAATGTTGACCAAAAAGTGCCAAAAAAGTGGTAACAAAATGGAAACCTTTTTTGGGGGGCACTTTTTGTCCAAAAAAAAATCAACATTTTTGGTCAAAATTGATGTCAAATTTGGATTCTCTGATCTATTTCCTTTCCAAAACAGTATGCTTGCTTCAAAATGACGCTTTTGTAGTCAAGATTGGACACAGCTTTCTGCTTTTGTGAAGAAAAATGATTGTAATATCTGCTTTATTTTTCTGTTTTCCATGCCTAATTCCGTCACTATCTCAAATGCGTTCTACCAACAACTGCATCACTTTGCCGTGATGGTGCACGTATTTGCATTGAATGATTCTTGCCATTTCATTTCATATTTGTAACATGTTTATTCTACATGATGATATCCCATGATAAGTTAGCTAGGATTTTTGAATTATCCATCTTTTTAAGAAACTGTCCATCCAGATTTGTCATTCTTAACAATATTATAATCATAATATTTCAGCTGATTGATTTGCCTGGGGGTTTATAATAATAGTCAAGAGAGCAAAATAATAAACAACACTAAATACATATAGATACAATCAAATAGACATATGAATAATACACACTAATGTGACACGTTATGACAGGTACTACAATGGGTTTTACATCAACATGAACTCATAATTGAATCTTTGTTTCTTGGCAACATTCAGATGAATGCAAAATTGTCTCGCTATTAAGTAAATGTGCCATGATTATTTAACGAAATCTGATTATAGTAAACTTATACTTTTCCGTCTTGCTAATTTTCCAGACCAGAAGAGGCAACGTTAGAATCCCTCAATCGTACATGGCCACCATTCTGGATAAAGCTTGGATCTGCATGGTTGTGTGGTGTCCTCTATCTCATCAAGCTCATATACATCAGGTGTTGCTCCCCAAACAGAGATGCATATCAACAGCCATCTAACAGGTGAATGGAATAGCGCTTTGTAAATGAAATACAGTACAAGGTTGCCTACTATCAGTATAAGTAGCCCAATTAGTGGTATACGATTGCCTTTTTTTCATTCACATTTTTTTTTTTGGTGGGTTGGGCGGGGGACAAGAAATGACACAAAGTTGAACAATTCATAAAATGGCATTGTAAATTATCAAAAATTGAGCAACTTAATCACTGATATGGCAATACTTATTAGTTACTTGCAAAATAAAGGTGTTGGGGATAAACTGTCTTTCTCTGCAGCTGACTTTTATGAAATATTTCTACTTAATCGTATCAATTTACTTTTACTCTGCAACTCATGTGTACATTTCAAACAATTGCTGCAAAAGACAGTCTCGCGATATGAGAAGATATACATTTTGTATACCTTGAAGTCCATACAAGAATATTTTGTGTAGGTGTTTAGTTTTTTCAGTGCCAAATTGATGACAATATTGTGATTTATCACTGCTGAAGAAGAATCCCAGTTGTATTTTCATTACAAGGATTAGACACAAAATTTGTCAAATTAGTTAAATACACTATATGCATGAATAGAGACCTTCCATGTTTTAGATTAGCTGCCATCACACAAGTGTTTGCAACACGGTTCAGACCCACAACCCTTTGCATTCGATGCAACCTGGTGAATGACCACAAAATTAGTATAACATTTATTGAAATGTTAAGAAAAGTAATGTGCATTTTAGCCAAGTGTTTAGTTTAGTGTTACCTCCAAGATGATCCCAAACACGGAAGGTCTCTATTATATCCAAGAAACAGTAGCCTCAATTATCAATTATTGGAACAGTGGCATGTATAACTAGGGTTTCAATTGGGGGTGGGGGGGGGGGAATGAGGGGTACAGGCCTGTGATTGGGGGTGGAGGGGGGCATAACCGACTATAGTTTTGTTAATATACAACTAAATACATAAAGACTAAATAGAGTTTTTCATTTTTTTTTTTTTGGGGGGGGGGCAAGACTTCTGACAGTACCCCCTCTAGTTACGCCACTGCATTGGAATTCAATGATGTATTTATTGAAAGGTTCATCAAGATTCCCAAAGTGCAATAAGGAATTATTTTTCCTTCAAGATATTCCAATTAAAACTGAGTGTTCTGTGACAGTCAAGTACTTGGCAGAAAGTTTGAAAATGCTTCCCTTCAGAAGTGAAGCGTCACAAAACAGCGTGAAGAAATATTTCACTGTTTTATTTGGCAACTCTTTTGTGAAATGATCTTTCTCTGGTTTTACTTGATGAAATCTAAACCCTTTCACTTTTTATATGTGATGTACAATTGGCTTAGATTACATTTGTACACTTTTCTACTTATTATATATATATTTATGTATTAATATCGTATATTTTGTGCTACCTATATATCTTGGTATTGTCTGTATATATTGTCCATGTCAAGAAACTCATTTGTATATAATCACTAACTCATGTGGGTGTTTATATTTATATAGAGAACAATTTAAAATTGTAATGGCTTTTTTAATACAATGTTCTTACTGTAATACAAACATGAAACATGTCTAGACATTACTTTAAAACTAGTAGTATTACAAATGCCCATGATAACAGTAACTACACTTGATTTTTTTTCGATTCGTAATTGATTTACAATACTTTGTACATGCAATTAGAGATAATGGCGAGTGTAATTAATAGCTATTTTGCCATATAATATCAGCTCATATTGCATAGGCTGTATAATTGATTCATCATCTGACACTGGTTGTAGAACTCTATACTACATACATACATACTGTTATACTGTACACAGCGCCCTACCTTAGGCATTAACGGTACAGTGCCCCTGAAACCTAGGGACATGAGTTTTTGTGTACACAGATCAGGATGATCCCCTACTCTTTACGAAGGAGTCTGTGACCTTTAACGTGCTCGGATTTTGCTCTTCTGATGCACGAGACCACCATTTCTACGTGACTTCTGAACCACGAGGCAATTGAGACTAAGTACCTTGCCTAAGGATACAAACATGTTGGCCGTAGCGGGCTCGAACTCACAACCTTTGTATCGTGAGACCTGCAATCTATACGCTAGACCACACACGCTCTCAATGTGACCCAACGTGAGTAAATGAGACATAATGAGGGAAATATGAACAGTAAGTTATTTATATCATCATAATTAATATACAATAAGTTAAGAGACATTTTAGTACCAAAATCAATGTAATATCACATTCCTAACCAAAGTTACAGATTATTTGAAAATTATTTTGTCGCAAAACATCAAATACAAATCGTCTAGTTATGGCCGTTTTAAGTTTTAGTTTTGTTAACAAATCAATGGAGTAAATGAAAACTAAGTACCTCAAATTGTGGTTTAACTCATTATTTTCATGAATTTTAGTCTCTGGTTGGATACAAGATGTATCAAAGATCCAAAATAAGACTTTTTTTTAAATTTAACTTATTATGACCGTGTCCCACATTTTTGCTCTTAAATCAAATTAGCTACTGCCACATAATGCCTCATTTACTCATGTTGGGTCACTACAGTACCTTATCCTTGTTCCACCTACCTGATCAACTTTGTGATCCTTTCTCTTGATTGGCAAATATGTTGTGTAATTAATAACTTTGTTGTGATTAGAGGTTATGACTCCTGGTTTCACAGCAGATCCTGTTACAGTTCTAATCTGCTATCTACCTCAGAAGCCTACAATCTTGGACAATGTTGTTAGGACACTTTTATATTTGTGATTAAATACTCTCCCTGGTTCAATGTTGAAACAAGATTTTTAAGTTTCAAAATACTGGAAGTGGTCAACATTGCCCAGTGGGGTTAGGAGTTATTCAGGTTGAGAAAAGTCTTGAAGCGTCAAGACATCTTTGTTTCAAAATTGTAAAATTTGCCGAAATGGAGACATACTAAAGTGTAATTGTTACCAGGGTGTCCCAACTAATCATGATTGTGGCTATTGATTTCAAATAACATTCATCCATTTCATTTGTGCTTGGCTAACATTTATCAAATATCAGTGGGTGCTTACTGCTTCATTTATATAATAATATATAAGCTGGTAAATTTGTAATTTGATTTACAAATGTATTGGTATGTACATGCAGCAATGGCAATACCTACATGACTGTCTACCAGGGTTGTCTAGGTAGGAACTACACACTTTGTGGACCTATAATATATTTCTAACCCCAACTTTTACAAAAGGAAATAAATCAGTTGACAAAGTGGTCCTTGTGAGAGTCGAACCATGGACCTCTGCATTGCAAAACAAATCTCTCAACCACTAGACTAGCAAAGAGTGAACTTGCCAGGACATGATTTTAACCCTATTATTTTACGGAATAAAGCAATAATACTATGTATTATGATCAGTACACACACTGTTATGAATGTGATACATGCGATCATCTACCCCGGATTGACAGTCATGTGGCTATTTCCATTCTGCGTATATACATTGATTTAACCCCCTGAGAACTACCGGCCGATTGGTTAAAAAGATGGATTCATCATTTATTGCACCAATGAGAGACATTGTTAGAATAATTGTATCCCTGATAAAGATGGGAGTGAAACATTTTACAAGCTGCATTTGAATTGGCTATTCATATGCGTACATCTTGTAATGAACCAATTAGAACCACTGTAAGATAGACAGGTAGACCCCAGGGGGTTAAGCATAGTTTTTTGTAATCTCCTTGAATATTTCAAACCACCATGTGTACATATTCATGTTCATGGAAACTAAGGTTATTGTGTCGCATCAAACCAAGAAGTCATTATACCATAACCTAACACTGTTCCCTGTATTTTTTACAATGAAAACGATGCAAGCAATCAGCTTCAATAGTCTTTATAATATAAACAAAATCCCATAGAAAAAGGAAGTTTCTCTGATGCCTTTGAGCACACAAAGTACTTTCAAATCATATTTAGACATCCCACTATGGCATATAACGGGATGCTATTCAGGAAAATATTCAGACTTATCCTCCTCGTTCACTTCTACAGTTTAATCAGTTCTAAATTGGCAAGAAATATTGGGTTTTTATCTCTCCGCACGCAAAAGTACTCCAAGCATGCGCGTGCGCGATTATGAACACACGCACACGGTTTTGGCTGCACGCAAGCGTCACGCATATGATGCACAGTGCGCTTATTGCCTTCATACTTGTCCGCGTCCTTCTGTATCCATTCGCTGCTGTAAAAGGAGGCTTCGCCAATTTGGAGCTGATCAAACTATAGTATCACAATTGTCCAGCCAGCCTTTCACTCCTCGGGATAACCATATGTTGCGTCTGGTTTGATATATATATATTTGAATGCTTGTATTTCTTAAATTTCAGGAATGACCGTCCTCAAATTGTATAAAAGGAAGTGAGGCATGTGCCTGGAGCATGATAGATTTATAACTGGTACTTCAGCATGGCTGCTCAACAGTGTGTCTTGTTTTGTTAAGCCACCGAACAACGATAGCTGATGGGAAAGATTTATGATAAATGTAGTACTCTTCACCATCATATTGTAGTACAGGGTGAATCAAAAAGACTGCAATAGTGGAAAGAAGCCATTTCGTTTTCAAAACAAAAATGAATTTTAAAACCTTTTAAACGTTGCAAGAATGAGGTATTTAATCCAAACTCTGTGTGAAAAAATGAAGTCTATCGCATTTGTCGTTTGTCTTTGGTGACCCTCTTTGCTGCACAATCAAATTTACCTGTTTGTCCATGAGCACAGTGATTTTCATTTGAACTGGCACACATTGCATTTTCATATTTGAATATCCCGCCAACAAAAAAATGGAAAATTACAGTTTTTTTATAAAAATTTAGAACATTATATGTGACGCGATCAAGAGGAATGAGTCGGATGTCGGGAAATCCCAAATTGAGATATGGCCAATTCAAAATGGCGGCTTACATAAGTTTTGATGGAAATTCATGTATACAATTTGACATAACTTTGGAACAAAACGTCGTATCGACATGGGGTTTTCAGTTTTCTGAAAGCTCTAGGTGTCTTCTTTAAAACTGTATTAAAAACTCATTTTCGACCAGGGTCGACATCCGACTCATTCCTCTTGATTGCGTCACATATGCTTTCTCAGCATGGATATGATTATAATTGATAATGCTAACTCACATGTTAACAAGAAAGGATGCATCAAATTCCAATAACATCACAAATGAACTCAAGTTTCCAAATTTGAATGGGAGACACGTTTTGCGATCTGATGCATATTTTGGGTATCTCGTGGAAAAATGTGTGAAAAGGGTGCACTGGTCAAAAGGTTCACCAAAGGCAAACGGAAAATGATATTGACTTCCATTTTTTCACACACAGTAAGGATTAAATACATCATTCTTGCAACGTTTAAAAAGTGTTAAAATTCATTTTTGTTTTGAAAACAAAATGGCTTCTTTCCACTATTGCAGTCTTTTTGACTCGCCCTGTATGATACTTGATTAGTTAGGGGGGAAAATTGTTGTATTGGCGTAACATGCTATTGAGTAGGGTGTGTGTTTTGGTGTTTTTTGAATTTTGAATTGTATATTTATACTATAAATTACTAAATTTGATCTCACAGAGTCAAATAAATCGCAAGATATCATGAGGCTGTTTGCATTCATCTGATTTGCTGTGTACTGTATTCTTTTTTGATGAGGAGCACCAAATATTGTTTTGTTTTTTAAATTTTGAATTGTATGTTTATACTAGTTGTAAATAACCAAATTTGATCGCACAGAGTCAAATAAATCACAAAATATCATGAGGCCGTTTCCGATCGTCAGATTTGCTATGTACTGTATTCCTTTTTGATGAGGAGCACCAAAGATATTTTTATTTATTTTAATATTGAGGGTCGGGGGTAAATTAGGGCCGGGCGGGTTACGCCAGTACAACAATTTATTTTTTTGCCTTAGTTTGATAATAGTTTTGCCAAAGATATTAGTATATACAAGCAGCTGAGAAATAACCCAGTTGTAGTTCTAGCCATTATTTGTATTGGCTTCAATGCAATACATGTATGACAAGATGAAGCCAGATTTAATGCAATCTTTTACAGAATGCATTGAATTATGACTATGGAAATGTAATTTGGACCTTCAGAAGTAGCCCGTTTTTGGAAATTATAGTGAGAGAGAGGAGGGTTTTCCTGCCATTATATTATAATTTATATCAGTTTCAACATGAATAACGTATAAGTGGCATTTCATTCTGTAATCTCATTATTTTGTTTCGTTTTCAAGCATAAGAGACATAACAGGCCCATTGCACTAAACAATAATAGTAACTTAGGTATTTTGCCAGGATACATGAACATATTACAAGCATTTCTATTTTTAAATAGAAATGCTTGTAATATGTTGAAATACATGATAGATCTATTGCACATTCTCATTCACAAGTAATGTAATATTTCTTCTTAAGTTCAAATTCATTTACTTGGAGGTTTGTTACATAATCACGTTGCAAAAGCAGCATATTCTAACCAAATTCGAAATATATGACATCAAATGATTATTAATATTATGCCAGATCAATATTCCTTTATTGTATTGTATTATATTTTACTCCAATTCTGATGTTACAAACAGAAATATATAAACTCCTCAAAAAAAGTTTGGAAAGTTTTTTCAATTACCAATTTTTCGGATATTTTGCAATGTATTCATATTGTGTTTCCTCTCTATGAAAAGCTGATGTGTTCCTCTTTCCAGCGATACCCCATTTGTAGCAATCATATTTTTTTTTTTCAGTGCTCAACAACTTGCTGGAGAACATGTGGAGGTCACAATCTGAATGTGCCCAAATTGCCACTATTTCGTTCTCAAAGAAACAACTGTGTGGTCTAATAACTGAAGTGTTACATTAACTACAGTGTAGAGTGATGCTCTATTGACTTTTGAGCACAAAATAGTGATGATATTGGCCCATTCAGATTGTGACCTCCCTATGTGCTCAAGCAAGTTGCTGGGCACTGAAGCAAGTGATTGCTACAAATGAGGTATCGTTGGAAAGAGGAATAAGTGATTGAAAAAAAACCCAAACTTTTTTTGAGGAGTTTATTTTATTTCAAGTAAAAGGACAAATTCAAAATTGGTCTGATTAGGGATTGATTAGGAACTTGTGTGATTGTGTTTAACATATTTCAGAGTAAACAAACTTGAGGTTAGGTGACAAATAAAACCAACCCTGTTCTACAGGCCAGATCAACTCATTTTTTCCCTGATTTTTTTGGAAAATTTTAAAAACAAAAAACGAAGCAATTGGCAGAACGACTGACCATACCTGAGAGGTCTGTTTGCCCGTTGTCTATATAATTGGTTAGAATATGCTGATTTTGCAATATGATTATGTAACAAACCTCGGAGAAAATGAATTTGGAAGAAATATAACATTACTTGTGAATGAAAATGTGCAATAGATCTATCATGTCTTTCATCCTTTAAAAAAGAAACAGTTATCAATTGCTGGTAACATGTCCATGTGTCCTCTTGCATTTCAAAAGCTCAGTTACGGACAGGTATCTGATCAAGTCAATTTTTCTATCAAATATTTGACAAAATATATTTTCTGCTTTTCTATATCTGGCTTTATGGCTTATCAAACAGTAATATGTTTGTACTTTTGTTATATACAATTCTTTCTGCACTGAGTATTTGTAACCTTTGGTGTCCCTGTACTACCTAGAATCCAAAGAACATTAGCTAATTCTTATTTATTATTTTGTATGAGAGAAAAGGGGTGGGCGAGGCATGGATATATTAGGGGAGGGGAAGAGGAGGTTGAGGGATATGAATTTTGATGTCACAGCACACTCTGTTGCTATAGAGTTCTTAGCAAATGTTACTCACAAGTTTTGGAACTCTTAAGACTGAATAAATCATCAATATAAATTTTGTATATGAAGGGTGTCCCAGAAAACTTGCAACTATATTGACGGCATTTTAATTTCACTTTCTCACCATGGATTGCAATCATGTTTATACGTGCTGGCCTTAAAATCTCCAAAATATGAATAAATAATCAACATTGTTAAATTGATTTTGAAATCACATGTGATCAAGGAGATGTATCGAAAACCAATTCAACCGATTTTACAGAATATTATAATGCTACATTGCTGTGCAGCCTTATGACTCAATATGAACCATAAAAAGTCTGTTCATCCAATTTCTCTTAATATAAATGGTGAAGTAGCAACATCCAGTATATTCTTTTAAATTTCTCAAAGAAAAGTTTATTAGAATATTTTTAAAAACGCTTGTTCAAATCGTATGTACAAATCCATTTAGTAACACATTTTCTTTTGGTGTTACAACTCATTTAGACTTTTGCATTGCATATACATGGCCTATTTATTGTTCAATATTGCACATATACAAATATTATTTATTTACCAATCATAAAGAGACATCTTAGATTTAAATAAATAAATAAACACAAATAATAGTTTTTAAGGTTTTCAGACTGTGCAAACATGATTGTTAATTAAAATGTATATCCGTTGTGTAAAGGTAAAAAATAGAGCTCCTTGAAAATAAGTTGCAGGTTTTCTGGGACACCCTATAGTCGTAGTCATGTTAAAGTGTTTCAATGTGTTTGCTGCTGCTATATATTGTAGGTTTGTCAATGTTGTTGTTTGTGCTGCTGTGCTTCTAGACCTATATGTTATTTATAGTGTTATTAATTATTATATTTTAATATGCACCCTAACATACCTGCTTTACCAACCAAAATAGTTGGACAATTGGTTATAGCATGGAAGTACTTTTATGGGGAATTTTAAATTTTATTCTGACACAATGACTTATATTATAAACGGCAACCATCTTAATAGTATATACTTTCTTATAGCGCCTGCATGACCTGGGCACAATTTCTTTTTTCGTACATAAATCTAATCATTCGTACATGATCCTAGTGAAATCAGGTGATTTAATTATTGTTCAAAAATCATTTTATTCAGTGAATTTTGCTTTATTCCGTATTAAAATGGAATAAATTGAATTTCACTAGGATCATGTACGAATGATTAGATTCATGTACGGAAAAAAATTTGCAACCTGGGCATACTGCAGAGTTCTATTCATTTCATATTACTATCAAGCAAAATTATCAGAGAGAAAAAACTTAAATCGCTGAAATTTTGTTTTTTTAACAAACTTTTAAGAAACGTTCATAAACTTTATATAAACCTAGTTACACCATTCAGTGTCCAGTAATTATTTTAGCGCTTTATTAATATTTATTTATTTATTTATTTATTTATGTATTAAACCTTGTAGTGTAGTTGTATATAGATATTGAATACTATTTATATTTATTCCAATATTTGTTTTAATATGTGCTGCTACTGTTACCATAAATAAGGAGAGATTCAAAACATGATTATCAGTGACCCCAGATTGAACTTTGACCCTGACATATGTGTCGTGGCCAAACTGGCTGGCTTCATAATATCCACCACAAGACATTACACTGCCAAAATCTACCAATCTGTTTACAGGCCATGCTAACAATACACACCAGACTGCCACGCTTGTTATAGTTCGATCAGTTCCAAATTGGCGAGAAATATTTGGTTTTTATCTCTCCACGCAAAAAAGTAATCCAAGCGTACATGCATGAATATGCCACGCGCACACGGTCTTTTCCGCACGCTTGTTGCCTTCATGCATGTCCTCATCCTTATAAATTGATTCGCTGCTGTAAGGAGGCTATCCAATTTGGAACTGATCAAACTATAGTACATGAATCAACCAAATCATGCAATCTGATTGGTTAAAAGACAGGTTTATAATATTTGTGCTTTTAAAAATGTTTCTTATTGTTAAAAAGTTTTATCTTCAACTTGTCTGCACACTTAAACCAGCATTTTAAGATTGGAAATTGGTTAATGATCCCTCCCTTATACATTCATGAATAAATGTTTGAGTTAACATTTATGTATGAAGATCTAGCGGAACAGTTGCCTATGAATTTCTTTCATTGTCAAAGAGCTAGGCCAATTTTCTTTTATATGGGATGTGTTATCCTAGAAGGCCATTGGATGCATGATATCGAGGGCTCAGAAACCGGGGCCTTATCTCCATTTTGACCATTTTGAGAAAAGGCTATTGAAGATTTTTAAACACATTGGGGAGTTGGAGATGAGGCTTGTGATACTGGCTATAACTTTGAAAGATGTTGTGTTATGGAGATAAGGGTGTGTGGTACTGGAAGAGAATTTCTTTCTGAAAATGTTGATACCAAAATCTCATTTTTGAAAAAAAATGGAGATGAGGCCTTGTGTTTATGAGCCCTCGATATACAGCTTCTCATTTATTTATTCCATTGATATCAATGTCAAAATTAGGCCACGAAAAACACATTTTATTTCTCAAATTTTCAACAAGATTTTAGAATTTACCAGAATAAAAAACCCGTCAGACCAGCTGACCCTACCTGAGAGATCCATTCGCCCATTGAACAGGGTTTTTTTAAACCTTATGTCCATGTTTGAAAAGAAAACAAACACTTAACAAAATAGTTCCATTCCACATCATAAGTGTCCTATAAGCCTTATCGCGAATAGGTAAAAATCAATTGATTATTGTTTTCTGATGCATTGTGGGAGAAAAATGGGGCAAATTTGGTCCCTTTTCTCTCCCACAATGCATCAGAAAAGGATAATCAATTGATTTTTACCTATTCGCAATAAACCTTATTGAGTATTGTCTTGAGTGATGTATAAGAAATGCCTTTTTTACCTTTCTAACAAATGACATAGACTCTGTATCTATTTATGTGAGTGTTGTTATATTTTAATACATTGTATTGGCGTGATAATGAGTCAAATAAAATCAATAACAGATATTTAATGTTAAAATTGATAAATTTATTGTTTTGTATCCTTTTGTTTGTTTCATCTCTTGAACGATATTTTGGCAGTATCAATGCAAAATTATGTTATTAAATCAAGACTGTAATAGATATTGCACTATTCTATTGAAATGATAGACGAACGGCATGGTTGCCGGCTGATCGTATACATATTGGAACATACAAACGATATCTCAAAACTACATATTAAATATATTACTACATAAATAGTCACATGGAACAACTAATTGACAATTGGTTATGCCAAAGAAAAGGTCTGTCTCACATACATTTGGGAAAATAGCTATGCCATATGATATGCGGATTTTGTTTAGAAAAAATAGCTATGGTAAATGCGAAAATTCTTTATTTATTGTGTTTTTGACCCACTTTATTTTCCCCTTTTGGAGCAATTTTTTCAATTTTTTTGAGGGCAACTAAAAAACAAAAAATCACCAAAATTGGGCCCATCGCGTATAGGGTTATGCCATGCCAGATTCGCTGCACCATGAGCTGGGTCATTAGGTGTATTGACTTTTCGCCCGTTGGTTTTTATTGACATAAATCCTTATAGACAACAATTTACAAAGGAAGTGGGAGGAGTAGTATTTTTGATATATGTCGACCTTTTCGGCCGTTATAGTGAGAATCGATGACCTCGATCATGGTGCGTGGTTTGTGCCATGGCGGTAAAAGTTACTCCACAACACCATGCGCGCGGATATGTGAGACAGATTTTTTCTTTTCTTCTTGGCCTTAAATACAGAACGGAAACGTCAATGGAAATAGATAATGAAAGTATGTCAAGTGCATTGGAAATATCTTTTGCACTTTGCGTTGTGGTCAGCCTATATGGTGATCATCGAACGCCGCTGCGTATAACTTTGATTGATTTTATTTGATTTTATTCAGCATGTTATCATCTAACAAGAAGTATTGCACACGATACAGATATAAAACGTTAAAATACAGATAATTGGTACATTTACAGCAAGACATAAAATGATAAACTGCTAAGGATAACCCTTAAAGTTAAAACACCTATTCCAAAGGGGTCCTTAGTAAATACAAACAAGAAGAGTTATATATATATATATACACAAAGAATTAAGTTAAGCACCCCCCCGTTTTTTTACAACCTCGCACATTACAAGTTTGTTGTCGTCAAAACAGTGTAGTATACCCATGATATTGCTATATTTTCTGGAGAAGTGATATTATGGTCACATAAAAACATAACAATCATGCCGTTTTCAATATTTTATTCTGAATAATTTAAGGTGACATTTTTTGGGAATTTTAGGCATATTTTCACCTCAATTTAAGTATGGAGCTATAGGTCCATCACGGACAGTGTGGATGACGTTTATGTTTTCTAACGTACAGTCATTGTTCTGAGAAGACCTCTAGCGATCTTTGCGTCAATAACGTGTGTAGGACCCACGTGATCGGATCACTGACTCAACCCTACGTCTCATAGACCCTGTAAGCCGTCGTATGCGTTGCTGTGGCAGGTTGTTCCATTCCCGATGTAATGCACGTTCCAATTCATCCAGATTGGCCAATAGCCAATCTGGATGAATTGGAACGTGCATTACATCGGGAATGGAACAACCTGCCACAGCAACGCATACGACGGCTTACAGGGTCTATGAGACGTAGGGTTGAGTCAGTGATCCGATCACGTGGGTCCTACACACGTTATTGACGCAAAGATCGCTAGAGGTCTTCTCAGAACAATGACTGTACGTTAGAAAACATAAACGTCATCCACACTGTCCGTGATGGACCTATAGCTCCATACTTAAATTGAGGTGAAAATATGCCTAAAATTCCCAAAAAATGTCACCTTAAATTATTCAGAATAAAATATTGAAAACGGCATGATTGTTATGTTTTTATGTGACCATAATATCACTTCTCCAGAAAATATAGCAATATCATGGGTATACTACACTGTTTTGACGACAACAAACTTGTAATGTGCGAGGTTGTAAAAAAACGGGGGGGTGCTTAACTTAATTCTTTGTGTATATATACAAACATGAAAACCACCTTACCAGACATAATAACCGATAGGGATATAAAACTAGACATGCATGTGCTCCATAACATGAGCTTTAGCATCTTTTTAAAAATTGATTTCAGTGAGATGGCTTTAATGTTTTCAGGAAGCCTATTCCAGTCTTTGATAGCATTATAATTTTACTTGTGAATTGTTACAATGCAATATATTCATAATATAAATACATAATAAAAAGAATTATTTACAACATGCACTAAACATAGGCCTAAATCATGACGTAAAATACTTATTATCCATTTGATATCGCCATCACCAAGATATATATTACAAATGTGTTTGTTAAATAATCTATAATATTAACTCTTTCCACGCGGCTACATTAGTTTTACAAAACAGATTTTTTTTTAGAAGCCTTTCCTAACTTTTGAAGTCTACCTCAAGAATTAATGAAACAAACAAATATTTAGACGTGTTTGTACTTATTTTTAATTTTAACATTTTTGGACACATTTGTGAAATTTTGGAACTGTCGCACGACTGCCGCATGGAAAGTTTCAATAAGATATATTCCGTTTGGCATACACATTTCTACACGAATACTATTCCAAAGTGTAAAGAACCGTAATCAAGCCCGTAATCAAGTCAAAGATTTAGTTGATGTTTCTCGAGAAATTAGTCAAGACTTTGCGCTAATGTTGATATGTTCACATTAACCCTCTTCCCCGATATCCCTACACAATGGAACTTACCCCTCGACTACGTATAGGCCTACGTCGCGTCGTACGAACGTGAGCCTTATTAACATGTATTTCAGTATTACGTTAGTGATATCTAATATCTCTCAAAACAAAAGCATTCATCGACTTTGCTTTTGGACATACTGTAAAGGAAAATCAACACACTGACATTGTCAACAATCCATTGTATATAAAGACAATTAATTACCCTGTCGAATTACTCGAATCTGTGAGTTCTTGCTGATTTCTCTCCGTTGAGACCAAACTCAAGTTTTCATAAGATTGTCTAGATATGATGGAATAATTCGATGCGGTTTTATACATCCTCGACGATCCTTGCGTATGCCTACCAGAGTGATCTGTATGTGTATGGTCACTGTCGCTAGACAACGATGACATAGATTTGTAATGCTTATTGACAGGATTGTACAGATTCGGTGTATATCGTTTGTTCGAAGAAGATGGTACGATAACTGACTGAATTTCACTTTGGGAAGTCAGTGTAGATGGGGTGGTAACTGTTTCCGAGGCGCGATTGTATACAACGGGAGGATTTATGTTAGCAGATATCTTGCGATCTCTCATATTGATATACCGAAGATACTGTATTGCAGCAATGAATGCTGTTACGACAACAAGGAACCCAACTGCTATCGTAACAATTCCTTCAATGGATGTCATAAAGAAATATCCATCATCATCATCATAAGTTCCGCCAGACGCTGATGAAGTATCAGATGTTTCGACCTCTTTGGAATCTGGTGGATTTGTAGTCAATATATCGAAACTCGTCGCCATCGAATCAAGATGTATAGTCCAAGAAGACTCGTGAGTTTTTGAAGGCGTAGTGTTATCAGGTACAGTTTTCAATGATTTTGTCGGTGTAACTGTTACTTTTGAGGTTGGCAAAGTGATGCAGTCAGGCGCAATGCAAGGTGTTCCGCCATGAGTTAAACCTTCAGTAGACAAATGTATTGATTGTGAAGAAGAACGTGCAGAAGTCCCAGCAGTAGGAGTAGGGGTAGTAGGAGTTGATGCAACTCCCGGATGGGAGAGTAGAGAAACATTTTGATTATTGGTAGTGGTTGGTGGAGCTGATGTCGAAACCGTTTCTTTACGGTCTGATGTGAACAGATCACTCTGCAAGGTCGTCGTCGCCTCGGCTCGTGGCAAAACTACAATCATTCCGACAGACTTCGTCCCTATCAGACCACTTTGCAGATTTACATTGCACGAAATATCGGTGTTGTTATCATGAGCGTTTACATCCAGAATGTGCAAAGTCCTGTGATTGTTTTCATATCTGAACCTGCTGTATCGTGATATATCTATGTGTCCTTCCCACGTGTAGTTATAGACGGAGTCGTTCTGTGGTAAAACGACATCACACTCGAAGACGGCCGTGTCACCAGGGTGGACTATATTAAAGGTTGGTAACACACGAACGACAAATGCAATAAGCGCCGGTATCGCCGTCATTTTCTGTTCTGATGCCTGTGCTGTTTCGTGAACTAAGTATTTCAGCAGCGAATTCCTCGAGTATAACTCCTGAGACGACTTTAACAAAAACTTCTGGTTAACAATACCACCCGATCCATCGTTTATATATGTATTCATATAGGTCCTTTACGAATTCTGTCAGTCAATTCGATGACTAAAATTTAAAAATGCAATCGTCATCCCCTAAAAGTTATCGCAATGTAAGTTCACATTTGTTTTCGTAGAAATTTGTTTCCATATGAGTCAAATGAATATTATAACCATTTACAAAGTTTAACTTTCAGTTCATTTGTTGTCTCGATGAAGGTTTTCTATTGCAACGGGTTTCCTGTTGTGATCATTGGATTGTAAGGTTGCAAAGTTTTTAGTCATACCATGGTAATGCTTACGTAGGCTACATATGTAGAACCAATTACGTTGTCACCTATACATGAATTGACTGAATCGAGTTATATTGGTTCCTATATGATGGTTGTTGACTCCAAAATTATTTGGAACTACGACCGGTTACAACTACCGGTTGTCACGGTGTTGTCACCAAGATGGTTATAGGCAAGTCAAACAATTGGTCGTTCAAAATGTATTATCTTTTAGGAATTAGACGAAAAGCTTTCCTAATTGCAGCTTTTTAGAATTATCAGATGTATTATAATAATATTTTAGGACAACTTCATGTACATGTATATACGAGTACGATTTCAATCAAGGGTCTTTAAGAAGGAGCTTATAGTTTACGATATTGCATTCATCTTTACCCTTTTGGAAACTTTAGAATGTCCCTACTAGTGAAATATTGTTGAAGATCAACGAATCCATTTTCAAAAGCTTTCAAATTAAACTGGTTTAAAAGAAGGTACATTAACCCGGATCGACCGATTTGACGGCGTGTGTGCCACCGGATGGAATTCGCTGGATCTCAGGCATTCTCACACCGCTCAATCGACCTTTAATATTTGGCCTTTTTGGCCAGAATGAGAAATTGGAAGGTTTCGCATAACTGAGCGTACTAGCTCCAATTGAAGTCGTAACCTTGTAGATGAAGCTAAGTAACTACTGATGCGTGCAGTGTCAAACACGTACAGTTTATTCACTTTCGAATATAACCCCCTGCTGGTAACTGGATCACGAAACTGTTGGTGTCTTCACGCCATAGAGTTTATGTGGTGATAATTTCGGTCGGGGTTCAGTACTAAAAAAAAAGCGTGATCAGTTGACATAATGATAATCGGATTACTCATAAAGTTTGTCAGTTAGGACTCGCTGACATGACACCGGTAAAAGTAATAGGCCTATGTGTTGGCCTTATCAGGTGACACTCGCCAGCGAAAGTGATGATAACTCCCTTTACTGGATCTCGCACTTTCGGAAATCACTCTCGATCGGGATTCCGAATTCCGGACCTCACAAACGATAATCGGATTACACGTGTTATAGAGAGTTTATTTGATGAGCTATCCCCTCGTATACATGATAACGTAGAGCCGAGGGTCGTTAAACTTATACGAATGAAACTCAGGATGTACAGAAGTATTTCGATGTCGAACAGAAAGTTTATTCACTTCGCAAAATCATATCAGATGTCATGTCGTAAATGATAACTACCGCATATCATTGTTTAGAACAATAGAAATCGGCTGCAACCGCACGGAACCCCACGGAATCGGCGGTTGCCGGGCGGTCGAGTTTTGATGTGCTCCCTAACTAGGGTCTTCAATTTGTGGTGGGGGTCATTAGGGGGGAATATCTTACCTTTTTTATAGTATACAATAGGTAAACATAGAGTTTGTCATTTCATTCGGGGGGCATCAGGGAGGAATGCCTTCTGGCAGGGGAAATGCCCCCCCCCCCCCCCCCCCCCTTGGTTACGCCACTGCTACTGGGGAGAACATAAATTGGTAGAGATGTTTTCGTGTCAGAAGCAGTCAAGAGAGAGAGGTAGAGATAAAATCCAGTGCGGGCCTTTTTGGCTGCCTCGTGGATCAGGAGGGGTGGCGATATAGCCAATTGCGAAACCCCAAATGGGACGTACGTGATTGGCCGATCATAATTGTGTTCCAACATTAGGCTACAAGGCCCGCTTAGCAGCGCTATAAATTGGTGCCCTATTGTCACCAAATTTAAATATTCGCCTTCCATCAAAGCTTGTTGCTATATGACATAATTCTCGTGTGCAACCAACCGGCTGTATTGCAACAACGCCCATTGAGTAGTTTAAACGCATGAGCGTGGATGAAATTTGCAACATAATGGAAACTCACCTATGCAGTTAGCAAGTAGTACCGCTCGTACACGCCCCGAATTTAAATATGATTGCCTGTACACGCGCACTGGGCAATCCTCTCGTAGTAATTGATAACAATAGGTTTACCAGACCGAATTAATAGCGCTCCTAAGCGGGCAATTTATGTGCATATCGCTGCATTCTCCAGTGCAAACCACCTGGATGAGATCGGGGAAAGTTTTGGAGTATTAACTCATAAATATATTAAGTAATTGAATCTTTTGGTTGTATTAAAGAGGCACTTCTTGCTTCTCACACACGTAACACCTCGCCAGCGAATATAACCAAAAGGAAATAAAGAGTTTACATATTGAAGTACATACATAACGGAGGGAAAACATTATTGTCACTTTTAACCACAAAACATTGAATATTGTTTTTTATTATAATCGGGATTAATTGGTATTCCATTTGTACTGTACACGTAAAAATGCGATATGTCGAAGGGACAGATTTCACTGAAGGAATTGAACCTGGGACCTCCTGGTTACCAGACGTTCTACACTCTAAATTTCAGGATCTAAAAAAAGTTAAATCTAAGAAGATTTAATTTTAATCTGAAAAGATGTATTATCGAATATTTAACCACAGACTTGATTTTAGTTTAAATCTTTGGAAGGATTCAAATTTTAAACCAATCAAATTATCATTATGGGTGCACGTGATCCATCTGATTCCTTTCGCTACGTTGTCACGACGCCATCTTTCTTTTGCGATTTTGTGTGCGGTGTACGGCGGTGTACGTAGAAGGCTGTGGGGAAACATCGGGAGAAATTCTTGACCGAAAATGGCTTCAATGCCATCATTACTGACACACCAAAAGGCAGGCATCAGCTCAGTGCACATCCGAGAGCATTTTGAACAGTTTTCACGGTGATAAGATGTAGACTTTACTAAAATTTGTGTTTTTCTGTTCTGACTCG
This sequence comes from Ophiura sarsii, assembly GCA_035610835.1. Classification (NCBI taxonomy): domain Eukaryota; kingdom Metazoa; phylum Echinodermata; class Ophiuroidea; order Amphilepidida; family Ophiuridae; genus Ophiura; species Ophiura sarsii. The sequence continues at coordinate 33,208,465 of CM069442.1, forward strand.
CCGGTGGATGGAGTGAAAGTCAGGAATGCCTAATAGCCCTACATGCGTTGTTCACTCATCGGCTCTCCCGTATTATTATCATTATTTACTCAAAATGCTCTCGGATGCACACCAAACTGAAACACATCGATACTGGCATCAAAGCCACCTCGGTCAAGAGCAAACAGCCTCCACATACGCCGCACACACATAAAATAGATTTGAAATATCAAGTCCAAACAGATTGCTTTTAAATCTTTCTGAGGGTAGATTTTAATCCAAAAATATTTGAAATTTTAAATCCATTGGGACTTATTTTGTTAATCCCTTTGGATTAAAACTCATTTTGTCAATTGCTTTTAAATCTTTCTGAGGGTAGATTTTAATCCAAAAAGATTTAAAATTTAAATCCATTGAGACTTATTTTGTTAATCCCTTTGGATTAAAACTTTTAAATCCTTGAAAAGATTTATTTTAAATCCATATTGATTGGTCCCTCCCTACAATACCTGAAGGATTTAAATTTAAATCTCTTGGGATTAAATTTAAATCCTTGTAATTTAGAGTGTACCAACATACGGTAGCTTATGAGTTGGATCATTTTGCGGACAGGACAGGAAGGTGGGCGTGTTATGACCGACATAGGCATAACATAGCTTAAAATACACACAAGTATGTGGTGCGTCATTCCCCGGAGGCTCAAGTATATATACAAAATAACATTAGTAACATAACAATAGAAGGAACAAGAGAAAGACGGTGAACAAATAATGTCTGAAATGCCTTCTTGAAGGCAATGACAGAAACAGATAAATGTCCTTTAACCAGCTAACTCTTGTCATAGGATACACAAGACGAAGATGATCCTAAAAGTGTCTATTTGGAACATATAATTCGAAACAGTTTGATAGATACATAGGTGCAAGACTGTTTAATGAATTTTATAAGCATACAAGAGCAATTTAATAGTTATCCTTTGTTCAACAGACCTAATGTACAGTCCTCAAAACAAGTAACTGACCAGGTGTAATTAATATGCTCTCAACTCCAAAACTATAGCTCTTACGTAAAAATATTAAATTACAAAGTTGTAAGGACATCTCTTCTCTTCAATTTGAGATATTACACGTGAAGATTGAATGAATAAAGTCAGTTATGTGCCCAAAACCAAAACCAAGTCAGTTTTTCATTTTAACATCTTGTTCGTCGACATGCAGCTTCGGACTATAATAGCAACAGGCAGATTATTGATTAACTGGTAGCGATAACTCACGGGTTGATAGTAAGATGAGGATTGGGGATGCTTGAATTGATCAATGCAGCCCATACACATATAAACGTCACACGGTCCTGCGTGTTCAAAACCCAAATGTGAAAATGTACTTTGTTCTATCCTTATCAATGTAGTGTTCTCAATTATTAACCGATCTTCATGAGCAATGTCTCAAATCAAAGAAAAGAGATTTCCTTATAACTTTAGTATTTAATATTTTTACGTAGGAGCTATAGTTTTGGATAGTACATCAAATGTAATATCTGCTATCTACAGAAGATAGCAACGGGAAATATATATTTATATTTATTACCTGGTCAGTTACTTATTTTTGAGGACTGTATGTAATGTACATGTAGTGTAAATATGATACGCACACATCAATGTATAAGAATTGCACATTTCCTATAGATGAAGGGGGTGTGTACATGTAATGTAAATATGATACGCACACAATAATGTAGGACCTGCTTATTTCATCTCATAAGCTATCTTCAGTAGATAGCAGACATTATATTTGGTGTACCATTTCCCGTTGCTATCTTCAGTAGATAGCGTGACGTTACTTTCGTTGTACCATTTCCTGATATTCTCTATTAACCAATGAACATTTTTTTGACATTTTTAGGCAACACTCTGCATGTTTCTCATTAATTTAACACTTTCCACGCGTCTATTGGTTTTACCATATAAAAAACAGATTTTCAGAAACCTTTCCCAATTTTAAAAGTTTATCTCAAGGATTACTGAACCAATAAAAGGCATGTGTGTACTTATTTCAATGCATTTCACATGGTGATTCCAAATATGGTTTTGAAATTGAACAATTTTGACATTTTTTAAACAGTTTCAGACATTTTGGAATGTCGTCTGCAGACGCCTGCCGCATGGGAAGTGTTAAGGTACTTGTCTCAAATGAATAAGAAAATACATTCAGTGCCATACGGTATTTTGGACCAACAATCAAGGAAAATAATAGTTGGCACACTTGACGCAACTTATTACAAATATCCCTGTGCTCGCAATTGAGATCAGACTTGGGACATAGCACTGTTTAATAGAAAGCAAAAGTCTCCCCCTTTCTTATATCCTTCCCCATCCCCCATCAATCAATGTTGGGGGACCTACCATGGCTTCTGATAATATGACTCGGAACAACATTGCCTCCGGGGAGAGGGGCGGGTTTTTTTCCGTAATTAAGACAAAGTGTGCCAACCTTTTTTTCCTTGATTGAAGGAGCACCAGGCTTAAAGATAATTGGGGGGTATTTCTGCTACTAATGTTCGGTTGGCCCCGACTCCGTCCGGTCAGAGCATGGTCAGAGGTCTCATTTAGGAGTTACCCCTGTCTGTGGACGTGTACTGTAAAAAGAAGCGTTTATATTTCTGATAACACTTAATAAACACTTCAACACGTTTATTTTTGTGTTTTACGTGTAAAGGTAAAGGAGGCATTGCATACGATAAACGTTTGCATAAACACTACAACACGTTTATAGAGGTAATTGTGATATATTTATTAACACACCAACATGTTTATATCAGCAATAAAAAACATGTTGGGGTGTTAATAATTATACAACATTTCATATTCATCATGTTCATAGCCACTTCTAATCTAAATATTTTGATTTAGTCATTAAACTCTACTATATTATATTTGACTTGAATACAGATTCCGGGGTTAGTACTCGTCATAATTATCTTGCTCTTCTTCATTTTCAGCCGAATCGATCCCAACTTCCTCATAATCCTTCTCTAAAGCAGCAAGATCTTCACGGGCTTCTGAGAATTCCCCTTCCTCCATCCCCTCACCGACGAACCAATGGACAAAAGCACGCTTTGCGTACATGAGATCAAATTTGTGATCCAGACGCGCCCATGCTTCGGCGATGGCAGTGGTGTTACTCAGCATACAGACGGCACGTTGTACCTTGGCTAAATCACCACCGGGTACCACGGTAGGTGGTTGGTAGTTGATGCCTACCTTGAAACCGGTAGGGCACCAATCAACGAACTGGATGGTTCGCTTTTGTTTAATGCTGGCTATAGATGAATTGACTTCTTTAGGCACTACGTCACCGCGGTAAAGCAAACAACATGCCATGTATTTTCCATGTCGTGGGTCGCATTTTACCATGGTATTTGCCGGGTCAAAACAGGCACTGGTGAGTTCGCTTACCGTTAACTGCTCATGATAAGCCCTCTCAGCAGAGATAACAGGAGCATAAGTTGTCAGCGGAAAATGAATCCGTGGGTAAGGGACTAAATTAGTCTGAAACTCTGTTAGATCAACGTTTAGAGCGCCATCGAAGCGCAGAGATGCGGTGACAGATGACACAATCTGACCAATCAGTCGGTTGAGATTAGTATAGGTTGGTCGGGCAATGTCCAGGTTGCGACGGCAGATGTCATAGATGGCTTCATTGTCGACCATAAAGGAACAGTCGGAATGTTCCAATGTGGTGTGGGTAGTGAGAATTGAATTGTAAGGCTCGACCATTGCGGTGCTTACCTGCGGTGCTGGGTAAACACAAAACTCGAGTTTTGATTTCTTGCCGAATTCCGTTGAGAGACGTTCCATGAGTAAAGAGGTAAATCCAGAACCAGTACCACCACCGAAACTGTGGAAAATCAGGAAACCTTGCAGACCAACGCAACTTTCCGACTGTAATACAAGAAAACATATATTAAGTGGACGGTCCGATCACTTTAGCTTTTTTTGCCCATCAACATATTCTGATATCAGAAGAAACCCCACATTTTTCTCATTATTTCTTTAAAATGTTTGGCGTAAGATATTCCATTTAGACGTTATACATAGCCAAAATGCAGTGAATTACTGCCAAAGGTGGTTAACCACCCATCCTGTTTGTGTATTACTCAATGGGCAAATTTCATGTCACCTTGCGCTTCAAAAATAAGAGCCATTGGTGTTTAATGCAACTCAAACTTTGGAATACGACTATTTTAAGGATGATCCTTCCTGTGGAATAGAAGACATCAAATTGAAAATCGGGCCAGGAATTAATCGGAAGTAAGGTATAGGCTATATGCGTGACGGTAAAACAAGAGCAAGCAAATACATCAACGTTTGATGGTCGCGAACGATCCCCAAGGAACTACGCGACCCTGACCATATTTAAAGATGTAGATTATAGGATACTTTCTTGAAATTAAACAATACATAGAATTCACAACAAACTCACAATTTTTCTAGTTCGGTCAACGGTGACGTCAATTGCCTCCTTTCCTATGGTATAATGACCCCGAGCGTAGTTGTTGGCGGCGTCCTCTTTGCCTGATATCAGTTGCTCAGGGTGGAAGAGCTGCCGATATGTACCTGTACGAACCTCATCTGTGCGGACGATGGGAGAAAATGGGTTGAAAACAATCTATTTCAACTATCTAATAGAAATATGTATTTTCGAGGTCCAGATTAAACCTCAATTTGTGTCACTTTCTGATGGAATTGTTGATGGATATTCAAGAGGATTCTGCTGATGGGATCGGTCCCAAATTTTCAGTTTTATGAAGGGGTGCGTATTGGGTACATGGGCATAATCAAAACACATTTGGACCGGTTTACATAATAATAATCTAAGAATGTACCTAACACAAAAAGTTCTTGACAAGGCGTTTTTATGTTAGCTAATTCAAAATCAATAATTTATACCGAAAAATCAAGTGAGCAACAAATTATGTCCTCATTTATAAAAATAGAGTAGATTTTTTTTGATGATGTTTCAAGTTTTAAAAAAAGAGTTGAATTTCATATGGGATATCCTTGCTTAGTGTAGCTATGCTATATGCTATGCAGTGACCAAGCATGCTAATGTAACAATGTGTGTGTGATACCCAATGCATTTTACATGACTGATGCTTTCAATAGCGCACAGTGTAACATAGAACTCAATGACATCCCATAGCCTAGGAATTTGCTATAACCTTTTTATATTTAGGCCTTATAGGTGTGGTTACATATCCACTCAGTTTTTATGAATGACTTGTCAAATTACGGGAAAGACATTTCCTCGAATAACGTATATCTCAGACTTTTGGTACCGATTATTAATTTTCAATAAAATAACATAACAGCACCCGGTCAGGAAGTGTTTATGTAAGGCTTACCTACAACAGTTGGTTCAAGGTCAACAAAGATAGCCCTAGGAACATGTTTGCCACCTCCGGTTTCGCTGAAGAAAGTATTGAAAGACCCATCCTCTTTTCCTAGGGACTTGTCACTGGGCATCTGACCATCAGGTTGAATACCATGCTCCAAGCAGTACAACTCCCAGCATGCATTGCCCATCTGGACACCTGCCTGACCCACGTGTATGGAGATGCATTCACGCTGTATGGAAATAAAATTGTTTTAGGATCCATGTAATTCATTCTTTAAACACTTGGAAAAGTTGCTCCTAACATTTCACAATAAATTAGATTTGATACATCTTTTCCATGAAGCACGACAGTTGGTGTGACGGAAATTTAAAAAAAATACCCCCTGTGATATACACGACGCCCTTTTTGTGTTCTGCATCGTGGGATGCATGTAGATACTTTTCATAAACGGAGAAGCTCTAAAGTCGTCTTGTGCAGTGTTTCCGGCCCAGGAGAGTGTTGAACTTGATGAATTTCCTGATGCGACCCTATAGCTCTAAACATATCGGCTGTTTCGTCAAACAAATCAATACTTTTTTTAAGAATCTGATAAACTTAAAGGTATCTACAATCAATAGGTTCATTTTATCTCGTATGGAATTGACCACCAAGCACTGATGGGATGTTTTACACTTTTTCGACCTTGTCCGTGGCACATGTCAGAGGACATAGGGCCTGCTTTTGGGACACTATTTCTCAGCGTTATCTTCAGTAGTCGTTTATGGCACATAACCTCTCGATGTTATCTTCAGTTGATAGCAGACCGTACTTTCGCTGCGTTATATCCCAATGCTACAGCAGACCGTGCTTTTGATGCACCATATCCCGTTGCTATCGTCTGTAGATAGCAGATGTTACTTTAGTGCAAAATTTTTCTTTGCTATATTTCCCGTTGCTATCTTCCATAGATAGCAGACGTTCGCTTGATGTACCATATCTCGTTGCTATCTTCATTATATAGCAGATATTACATTGGTGTACCATTTCCCGTTGCTGTCTTCAGTAGATAGCAGATATTACATTGGCGTACCATTTCCCGTTGCTATCTTTAGTAGATAACATACATTACTTTTGGCGTCACATTTCCGTTGCTATCTTCGGTAGATAGTAGATATTACATTTGGCGTACCATTTCCCGTTGCCATCTTCAGTAGACAGCAGACATTACATTTGGCGTACCATTTCCCGTTGCTATCTTCAGTAGACAGCAGACAATCCATTTGGCGTAACTTTTCCCATTGTTATCTTCAGTAGATAACGTACATTACATTTGCCCGTTGCTATCTTCAGTAGATAGTAGACATTACATTTGGCGTATCATTTCCCGTTGCTATCTTCAGTAGATAGCAGGCATTACATTTGGTGTTCCATTTCCCGTTGCTATCTTCAGTAGATAGTAGATATTACATTTGGTGTACCATTCCCCGTTGCTATCTTCAGTAGATAGTAGATATTACATTTGGTGTACCATTCCCCATTGCTATCTTCAGTAGATAGTAAATATTGCATTTGGTGTAGGCCTACCATTTCCTGTTGCTATCTTCAGTAGATAGTAGATATTACATTTGGTGCACCATTCCCCCATTGCCATCTGCAGTAGATAGTAGATATTACATTTGGTGTACCATTTCCCGTTGTTATCTTCAGTAGATAGCAGACATTACATTTGGTGTATCATTTCTCGTTGCTATCTTCAGTAGATAGCAGACGTTACTTTCGGTGTACCATTTCCCGGTATTCTCTTTCGCACAATTTGAAAGCGTTATCATCATTATAATAAACAGCTTTTGGTACATCGTCGTCCGGTTCCGGTTGGCTATCATCAGTAAATAACAGCGGTGCTTTCTTCAGTAGATAAACAAGTATTACTATTGTGCACCATTTTCTGTACCTCTCTTACCGTGAGAGAGGAGGTACAGTGCAACAGGTCGTATTCATATTTAAGGCCATCATTCAAATTTGGATGATTCAGACAACTTGGAACTTTCACAGAATCTCTATAGAATCTACTCGTGATGGGTTTTTTAGAAATGTCTGATTACCTACTATTTTAAGTTGAAATAATCAAAAAGGCCTATCATTTTAATGCTTTTAAATATTTTTTCAACGATTTCAGATATTGAAGCTGAACATGATACCTAAAATTGTACACAAGGGTTGTTATTATCTGCTTTATTATTGATTTGGGGCAAAACATAAATTTGTAATGGTCGTTTAATAAATTAAAATATTAAGTATTCAAATTGGATGCAAATCAAAAATGTCTTTAACAAAAATATAACGAAAATTATTTTGTACAAAGCAGAATTTTAATATAGGCCTAAGTGTTAGTTTTCTTGGAATGATGATTTTAAAATGGAAATTAACCAAACTGACAATGGATTATCAATTTTTAAGCAAAGAAGTGATTTTTTGATATTATTTGCCAACCGCATCCATCCTCCGGCAACTATAAACCGTCTTCTTGCCTTGCATGTTTGACACTGTATGTGCCATGAAAACTCCCCCTTTCGCCTATTTATTTGCATTTTCTCCCATGGCAACATGCAAGTGTATGATTACTTCCTGTATTCGTGGTCATGGTAGTCATGCATCAGCCATCACACTTCACTAAACATGCTCTGTAATAGGCATGGGCGTAAATATATTTTTGTTTTGGGCATGGGGGAGGGGGGGGGGGGGGGGGGGGGTGATTGGCTGGCGTTAGCGCCACAGGGGGGTCTGAGGGTGGGTGAGCCCTCAGAAGCTGATATGTTTTTAAAACTAGATTCGTGCAATTTGGTGAATACTTTTAAAGAAAATGTAGATAAATTCACAATTACATTAATAGCATTCAAATTTCTATTAAAGCAGTAGGCCTATTTAATCATACACAATACATAACAGGGGGGGTGAGATTTCATAGGCCACCCTTGGTCAAATATTGGGGGCCTATGGTAATAGGTTAACTTGTATGCTGCAATGAGACACTACTGCCTGAGGATTTAGCTTATTTTAATAGCATTGGTTTTGATGTTATAAGAAAGTTGAATTCATACCGACAAACGCCTAAGAATATCAAAAGACTCTTCACCTTAATGTAGACATTTGTTAGACGTAGTAACTTTAATCATTCTAAACCCACAAATTTTATTGATAAAGGGATATAATAGATACAAGCCTACTATTGGTGCACCGTTTCCGATGCTATCTTCAGTAGAAAAGCAGATATTACTTTTAATAAACACCATTTTCACGATGGATGCATTCTTCAGTACAGTTTTTGCTGCGCCTCGTTGTCCGACTACCGACTTACAACAATGCCGGTTGATATGACCCTATCGATTACGCAGCAGAGACCTAACACAATAAAACTTTCATTCGCCAGAATTTCTCTGGTGGGGTGGGGTACGGTGGAGTGGGGTGAGGGGATGGGGGAGGGTGAAGAACCTCTATTCGCCCGAATGACTTCACACCGTTTTGCCCGATTATCTGTGTCATGATGGCGATCCGAAATAAACTGCTCAAAAAAAGTATCGAAACACTTAGAAATGATCCAATATATAACGGCTCGAAAAGGTATGCATTAATCGAAGCAAATAACAAAGTGCATAATTTTGTTCTGCGTATTTTGACACCTCAATCGTTGAGATACGATGTTGCGGAGCGGAGTTATTGTCATTTCAATGATCGTGGGTCCAGTTTCCAAGGTGACACTCATCCCTATTGAAAATCACGAATCTGATCATTCTAAACAGTAATGCAAACCTCTTTGTATAGGGTGATTGTCACTTTTGAAACTGGACCCACGACCATTGAAATGACAATAACTCCGCTCCGCAACATCGTATCTCATCGATCGAGGTGTCAAAATACGCAGAACAAAATTATGCACTTGGTTATTTGCTTCGATTAATGCATACCCTTTCGAGCCGTTATATATTGGATCATTTCTAAGTGTTTCGATACTTTTTGTGAGCAGTTTAGTTCTTACTATAGTAGATTCACAGAATTTGACCGATTTACAATTTCAGTAGGGCCTTTATAGGTAATATCTTTCAATTTAGGGGGAGGCAGTAATTTGACATCTTAATCTGATCCGTTGACATATGGTTCTATGCATCTCTGTGTCTTAAATCACACCGTAGGTCATATCCACATTAATGACCACGTCTTTGTATAATGTTCAAAAATCTATTACCACATCAATTCATGTAGGCCTACTGAAGAAATGTGTGATGAACATTCGTCGATAAAATGGATGCCTATATTGAGTATCGCGTGAAAAGCACATACCTGTTGCATTTCATGAATAAGATGACATAAAAGAATTTAAATGTTATTATGTACAAATTGAGTATTTGGAATCTTGTTTGTTATTTCCATAATGGATTTGAGGATCGAATTTGTTTGTTCATGTACAGTTGAATTTAACAGGATCCACACTACAAATTTAATTGGATTTCTCACATGCATTAGGCCTACTTTATCAAAAATTCTCCAAAGAAACGAGCCTATCAGTGATCTTTTTATAATTTTTATCGCTTATATGATTAATGTTGGTGATCCCAAATATCATGCAAGTCTCTATATTCATTTTATTCACCACTGTTTGCTATATACACATAAATAAATACACGAATGTCAACTAATGGTTTTAAAACGTTAGCATTATATTATACCGTATAGTTGCCATGACAATGAAGGGTAGAGCTAACATGCTAACGGGAAATAATATATTATTAATACATGTACTCATGGTACTCATCAAAATCCAACCACCCATATACATGTACAGTGTGGTTCAATAAAACGTTGACACTTTTTTGAAGCAAGTTTTTTGAAATTCTGTAGATTTAAAAAAAAAATCTATATTCATCAACTATAATTTATGATCGTGACCATCTATGCTGAAAATATCGTTACAAATAACCTTGCGGTTGCAAAATAACAGCTATTTGAACAAAGTCTGTCCCATTTCACTCTGTTCATACGGGTACTGATTTCGCGACGTTACAACCAGTGTGGTTCAATAAAACGTTGACAGTTTTTCAAAGCCATATTTTTCAAAATTGTGGGATTTGGTTTAATTTTTTTTACATATTCCTCAAAAATATCATCTTGGTCATCTATGCTGAAAATCTCAATGTTAATAATGCTATGGCGGCAAAATGATAGCTATTTGAAGAGAATCTCTCCAAAATCTCTTTGTCTACGGGAAATGACCAGCAAGATAACATTTTTAAATGGCATCGTCATTTTTAAGGCATAGAGCATAGACAATTACACTATCAATCTATGAAAATCAATAATTCTAAATAGGGTCATTCGTGGTATTATTATTACGTATTGATTTCACACCTGAATAAATAGTTAAATGTTAACAATTACACTGGTTTCACCTGGCGGGATCTTCAAATCTTAGATTACTTGCATGCAATTCATCATTCAGTATTCAATGTAACGTCGCGAAATCAGTACCCGTGGACAGAGTGAAATAGGATATAGACTTTGTTCAAATAGCTATTATTTTGCAACCGTAAGGTTATTTGTAACGATATTGTCAGCATATATGGTCAAGATCATATATACACATGGAAAAAAGTATCGCACCACTTGTTGAAAAGTGCAAATGTGGCCTCGAATTTTGCCACCATGGTGTGATATTAAGGATCATTTGTTTGCGAAAACTGTCCAGCAAAATGTTATGCAATAAAAGGGCCACATTTGAGTTTGTGACGTAATCGATGTAATGTTTTTCAAGGCCAATGGGAAAATGCATAAAACAAGTTTGGATATAACGCGATATTGAGAGGCCCAATGATTAATCTCTATAGTTGTAATCCCTGGTAACACATTCCAGCCTTCCAAGGTCAAAGGTCATCTGGGGTCAAATTTCAAAAGTTGCCCGATTGTCCTCAAATATGGAAAAACACCCTTTTTCGTACACCCAACGGTTATGGGGTCAAAGGTCAAAATAAGTCAAATTTTAAATAAGTTCAAATGACAAAAACAATATTGCGGAAGTGTTGACCGAGATCAAATAATAATACAAAAATCAACGGTGACCTCATCGTATATACTGAATTTATGAGCAACAAAAAAATGGCATGTTTGGACTCATTCACTGCATTGTAGCCTATAATGTCTAAATGGAACATTTCTTGCACCAAATACAGAACTAATATAATGACTATTTTAAGTTTTTAAAGTCTATTCAATATCGAGTTATACCCAAACTTGTTTTATGCATGTTTTTGGACAAAAGCATGCATTTTCCCCTTGGCCTTGAAAAACATTACATCGATTACGTCACAAACTAAAATGTAGCCCTTTTATTGCATAGCATTTTGTAGGACAGCTTACGCAAACAAATGATCCTTAATATCACACCATGGTGGCAAAATTCGAGGCCACATTTGCACTTTTCAACAACAAAAAAAGTGGTGCGATACTTTTTTCCATGTGTATAGTTGATGAATATTGAAAACGATTTTTTTAAAAATCTACAGAACTTTAAAAAAAATGGCTTCAAAAAACTGTCAACGTTTTTATTGAACCACCCTGTATAGGCCTACAGGGTGAGTCAGAAAGAAGTAAAGAACGGGCACTTTTTCGCAAATGCGTCACAAAAAAAAGTAGGCATGCAAATTCAAAACCAATGGTAGCGCTATAAAAGAGACCTATAATTTGACTTTTATTCAAAAGAAGAATTTAAAAAATCGACTATATTGCGTTATCATGTTACACTAATTTTGGTAAAGCCCAACATTTTGAAGCCAATCCACTGCACGGGATGGTCGGTTGAGGTTCGCATCAGCTGAGATGCCGCATTTCACTTTTGTTTCTTGAATTCAGGCTTTTTTACTCACAATTTCACAGTTCTATTCATTTTGTATCCAACATTCATGTGCCTTTTCATGTTTTCACTAGTTTCATTCATTGGCATATCCGAATCAGCCCGTCAACAATGTGTTATTGCTATTCCGTGAATTGGCTTAAAAATACCGGGTTCTACTGCAATTGTTGTAACATTATGACGCAATGTACGAATTCAAAAATTCTCTTTTGAATGAAAGCCAACTACATAATACCATTGGTTTTGAATGTGCAGGCCTGAAATTTCTGAGGCGCTTTCAATAAATAAGTGCCCGTTTTTTCTGACTCACCCTGTACGATACCAGGTTGTTGATTGATTTGCACAACGAGCTACATTACGTGTCGCCTACACCATTTAAAGGTGCACTTTGGGTTCCGATCACTTTAGCTTTTTAATTCACATCGACATATTTTGATATCACATATTTTTCTCATTTTTTCTGTAAAATCTTAGACGCAAGATATGTTCCATTTAGACGTTATATAGGCCAACTTGCAGTGAATTACTGCCAAAGGTGGTTAACCACCCGGTCAGTTTGTGTACTATTCCATGGGCAAATTTCGTGCCAACTCAAGAAATGCTATTTTGAGATAATCGACTTTCAAATATTTGGAACTCATTTGGAGCTCATTACAATACACTGTACACAGAAAACTATAAGTGGGTCATCGGTACCCACTTATGCGAGTCTTTATTCCGTCCCTGTAGTGACACCCTTGTCAAGTAAAGTAGGTCAAATGACACATCTGCAATAGGTCAAAATGACCCATTAAGTTCAGTTTTGAGTCACTATGACACATGTATAATGGGTCACATGACATGTTATTCACTTCAAGTGAGTCTTTGCAGAGACTCACACCTACTGTCATAGGTCACATAACTCGTTTAAATTGTCAAATGAGTCCCATCAACTCACTTACAATGGTCAGACTGACCTATTTGCATAGGTCAGTGGGTCATCGGTACCCACTTATGTGAGTCTTTATTCCGTCCCTGTAGTGACACCCTTGTCCAATAAAGTAGGTCAAATGACACATCTGCAATAGGTCAAAATGACCCATTAAGTTCAGTTTTGAGTCACTGTGACACATGTATAATGGGTCACATGACATGTTATTCACTTCAAGTGAGTCTTTGCAGAGACTCACACCTACTGTCATAGGTCACATGACTCGTTTAAATTGTCAAATGAGTCCCATCAACTCACTTACAATGGTCAGACTGACCTATTTGCACAGATCAGACTGGTCACCGTTACTCACTTATGTGAGTCTTTATTACGTCCCTGTAGTGACACCCTTGACAAATAAAGTAGGTCAAATGACCCACTTGCAATAGGGCAAAATTAGTCACTGTGACAAATGTATTATGGGTCCCATAACCATGTTATTCACTTCAAGTGGGTCTTCAGAAATATTAAGGGTCCCATGTATCCGGTTTGTGAACAATCACTTAGTGAGTGACGTCTTGAATTAATCGTGGTAATAAAACGGATATATATATCCTTACGAAATCTACTTTCCATGGTGTTAATTTTAAAGAAGCCGATGCACACCCCAGCCAACATCGACCGTGGGCCCACAGTGGGCCCTCATGGGACCCTTAATATTTTGTCCACTTTGGTCCGTATACAGGCCAAAGTGGACAAAATATTAAGGGTCCCATGAAGGTCCACTGTGGGCCCACGATCGATGTTCGCTGGGACCCATCCAATAATTCCATTCGCGCTACAGCGCCCGCTATCGATCTTGACCTACTTGGAAAATGCAAGTGGGTCAGATATCGATCTTGACCTACTTGCAAAATACAAGTGGGTCAGATGTCGATCTTGACCAGTAACTATACGGAACTGAGTCAGTTTACCTGTTTACGTTCATGGTTGGAATGACCCAGCAGAGCAGAGCAAGTAAGTCAAATGACTCATATTGACTCGATCTTGACACACTTGCACATAATCAAATGAGTCACATAACCAAGTATGTTAGTTGACCCATTGTCATATCTCAGATGAGTCACTGTACTTTATGATCTGGGTCATTTCACCCATCTAGGTAAGTTACATAGAAGTGACTTATGTCAAATAGGTCAAGTGACCCGCTTGTGACCCAGAATCTTTTCTTGACCTACTTGCAAAATACAAGTGGGTCAGATGTCGATCTTGACCAGTAATTATACGGAACTGAGTCAGTTTACCTGTTTACGTTCATGGTTGGAATGACCCAGCACAAAAGCAAGTAAGTCAAATGACTCATATTGACTCGATCTTGACACACTTGCACATAATCAAGTGAGTCACATAAGCAAGTATGTTAGTTGACCCATTGTCATATCTCAGATGAGTCACTGTACTTCATGATCTGGGTCATTTCACCCATCTAGGTTACATAGAAGTGACTCACGTCAAATAGGTCAAGTGACCCGCTTGTGACCCAGAAAAGTTTTCTGTGTAGCACCCAACTTATAACTCTAATTTTAGTCAAATTCAGAGTGTTTATGAGTTATCTCTTTATGATTATGAAAATCTAGGTTAGGCCTATATTATATGGATTATATTTGTACCAAAATATCAATTTTCCTAAAAGTTGAGTTACGGCCTTCTGGCTCAACCCTCGATATACATGTATCGAAAATACATCGGATCTTGTCTTCCATAAAAACTTTGGATTGTATCAACATATTGTATCAACATGTTCAATATCACAATAATAGAATGGTGTCACAGCTTTGGATATCAGCATGTCCCACGTTCAACTTGTTCGATGGAACCCTCCATTTTCCGCATTTCCACCATTTGATCATTGGCTATACCAGGAAAGGCTCACGAAAGTTACTTAAATATTAAGTTTAAAACATCAGATAAAGAGAATATCAAAGAGTAGACCTAGTATAGACAAATCAAGTATTTCATATTAATTATATAGATAGTTTCACTTACCATTTTATTCCAAAAAATACTCCTGTTGCAAAATATACCGGTGCACGGGATTCAATTACAATCAGACCCAGTTTTGCTGGTTACTAGCTTGATATCGCGCAAAAGTAGCTATTGGTATAGACATAAAGAACAAGATCCTCAACAATACACTTATTAACAAAAATTGATTGGTAGTTGGTTTCCCTGGCTACCAGAAGACCCAATATCAATCATATAAAATATTCACGACACCCATTATAATTGCTTCCTGTAATTTGTGCAGTCTGTGTTTTAACATGTTTAATGAAATATAGGTCTTATACGTTTGCCACAGACAATGGTATATTGGAAACCACTAGTTGGATATTATATGACAAGGTTTCTGATACATATTTAACCCCCAGAGAACTACAGGCCGATTGGTTAGAAAGATAGATACATCATTAATTGCGCCAATCAGCGACAGTGTTAGAATAATTGTATCCCTGATAAAGATTGGAGTGAAATATTTTACAAGCTGCATTTTAATTGGCTATTCAAATGAGTATATCTTGCAATACACCAATCAGAACCACTGTAAAATAGGCCGGTAGTGCCCAGGGGGTTAAGGGATATAAAGGCAACCAATGTATGCGCCAATAGATGCATCATCAGTAAAAAGAATCCTGCAATTTCATGGTACAGTTCACCAGATATTACTATTTTGGTAAAGTTACTGCATTTTGAAACCGAACACAATATTGAATATTTTACTCAATAATGCTTGATAGTAAATTTCACCAGACTTAGTCAGTAGAACCCCCCACCTAAACTTCATATAGGGTCTTCACAGGTTGGGGTAAAAGGTCACACAGTGGTCACTAGGGGTCAAAACGTGCTTTTCACTTAAAACGCTCTTGCAATTTTAGAGAAATGACCTAGGATCATCAAAATCAGTCCACATATTCCTTATGACAGTACAAATTTATAATAGTTCGGTTTTTAAAATGAACATTATTTGGGGTCACTAGGGTTCAAAATGTTAATTTGTACTTTTTTCACTTTAAAATGAAATGACTGATGACCGTCACAATTGATCAAAGGAAACCTTGGTTCATTGCACATATGGGGTCTTCAGCGATTAAAAGTGACATGTCATATGAGGTCACTAGGAGTCATTGAACTTTACAGGGGTAAAACGTGAGATATGCTTCGATTTGGACCGGACTTGTTTAATCCTTTTTGGATTGATAAGGCAAGCAAAAAGTAAATCGTGATTATGGGTCAAAGGTCAGAAACAGGTCAGTAGAGGTCATTGAACTATAGAAATGTGAAAATTATGACATGCTCCGATTTTAATCGGATTTGTTGCATCTTATGTCGTTTGATAAGACAAGATTAAAAGTCAACATGACCTTTGGGTCAAAGGCCAGAAAAGGGTCATTATCGGTCATTGACCTAAACAAGGATAAAACTTAAAACATGCTCTGATTGTGATCGAACTTGCTGCAACTTATGTCGCGTGATCAAACAAGAAAAAAAGTCAATCACAATATTGGTGTCAAATGTAATGCAAGGGTCAATAGGGGTCAAAATGGGATTTTCACTTAAGATGCCCTTGCTCCTTAGCGAAAGGACCAATGACCTTCATAATCGGTCAACACATTCATTATGACCGTACCCCTGAATAATACTCTGGTTTTGATAATTAGAAAATATTTGGGGTCACTAGGGGTCTTTGACCTATACAGGGGTAAAATGTAATAAATGCTCTGATTTTGCTGATCAATGTCGAACTTTTCGCGAGTAGAAGAAACAGGGGGATTAAAAACTTACCGGTTAATCCTACCGTTTTATCTTACCGTTTACTTTGCAGTGTCCCAGTGGAAACACGCTCTTAGTGATCCAGATACTGATCCAGATGATCAATTTCTGAATGGTATTGTACTCTTATCATTGGTAGGTTTATACGTTATGGAGAACTGAGAATACAATTCAATCACCTGTTACTTCTAAGCGTGTTTCCACTGGGACGCTGCAAAGTAAACGGTAAGATAAAACGGTAAGATTAATCGGTAAGATTTTAATCCCCGTTTCTACTCGCGAAAAGTTACCGCTAAGTTTATCGATCCTAGTCGATGGACCACGACATTTGACCTTTTGTAATACCAATATAAACAATGCCACCTCACCGGAAAAAAGATTGCTTCACAATGTGCATAAACCAGCGTGACACGGTTCACGGCGCAAAACGGTAAGATTAATCGGCTTTCTGTTTCTACTCAGGGTTTCTTGCCGTTTCTTACCGTTACCAAACCTGGTTTGTGAAGGTTTTTGGGATTACCCAAAACTACCGATTCTTAACTGTATCTGGCTGTTTCCACTGGGCAACCTTACCGATTCTTAACGGTATCTTCCCCAGTAGAAACACGCTCTATGTTACTCAGAATCAGATGTTAATCGAGATGGTATTGTAATCTTAATAGTGGTCTGTGTTATGGGGGGCTGAGAGGTACAATTCAATTAGCCTACTTGTTGCTACTTTATGCGACCTTATTTCCATCAAGGAACCCACATGCACTTTTAGGTCAAATGCATCTGTCATCTTACAACGGAGGAAAGCTAACACTGTCACCTATGGCCAAAGATCATTCTTTCACTCATCTCCTGAAGTCTGGAACCGGCTCTCATCTCATATCAGAAATGCCACATCACTGCAGTAATTCAAGAGCTCGTTCTTCAGCAAATGACTTTATAATCTTTTGTATCTTTGTTTATATTTTGTACTTGTTGTTTCTTTTTGTTCATCGCACTGGATTCTCTTGCGAAGGATTGCGCTTAATAAGCGTGGTTTTCTACTGGGGAACTTAACGTTAATAACCTAAGTTTGCCCAGTAGAAATAGCCAGATAACGTTAATATAATGGTAAGTTTTGTAACCACTAAAACCTCCACAAACCAGGTTTGTTAACGGTAATTAACGGTAACTTTCCCAGAAAAAACAGCCAGCCGTTTCATCACGCTGGATTCTAATTAATTTAAAAAATGACACTTACGTTGGTTTAAGGATAAAATGGCGGGACGGTTTGTTATCACTTGCATGGAAGTTAGGTATTCGGGGCAGTATGTGGAAAATTATTAATAGTCTATATATGAATGTTCAATCTAATGCTAAGTTTGGTGATCTTATTACAATTTTTTTCGAAGTGGAAGAAGGTGTGAAACAGGGATATGTACTTTTACCAATTTTATTGTGCATTTACATAAA
Organism: Ophiura sarsii; assembly: GCA_035610835.1. Taxonomy (NCBI): domain Eukaryota; kingdom Metazoa; phylum Echinodermata; class Ophiuroidea; order Amphilepidida; family Ophiuridae; genus Ophiura; species Ophiura sarsii. Next base: position 33,226,899 of record CM069442.1, read on the forward strand.
TGAATTAGCTAGGGAAATAAGGGGTGTGGGTTCGTACATGTAATGTGCAAACAGGATGTATTTTTGGGTTGATGATGTAGTTCTCATAGCAGATAACGCAGTCGAATTGCAAAGGATGCTAGACATTGCATCAACTGTCTGACGAAGAAATTATACTTCAATATTGATAAATCTAAGGTATTGGTGGTAGGCAAACGCGGATTAGAGAGTCGTGCAAGACTACTAAAATCTATGAACATCTTGAAGGGAGGCGATGGGTTCCAACCCAAGTCGCCATAGAGGACTACGTCCGGAGTGTTACGGGGTGCCTTCAAGATATATCTTGCCATTTGTAGCTGCAAGTTTTCTACTTTGTTGCTATCAGCCTTGCTACCACAGGTCCATACTGAGCATGCAAAATATCTAGGGAAGCGCTAAGGATTTCCAAAGAATGGTACCATAGTAAATCCTATTGAAATTATATTGACTATCAACAATCGATTTAATTTACGCGATCAACCTATTGCCCTTCTTAACAACTTCATTGACATGAGTGTGGTCAGACAAATGTCTTGATATGTGGACCCCTAAGTATTTATAGTGAGCGCATTTGGAAATCGATAGATTGTCTAGTTTCCAGAGTTTAGTTTTATCTGTACGTTTGCCTACCACTAATACCTTAGATTTATCATTTTTGAAGTCTAATTTCCAGGTTCGTGAGAAGGTTGATGCAATGTCTAGCATCCTTTGCAATTCGACTGCGTTATCTGCTATGAGAACTACATCATCAGCCCAAAAAAACCCCATCCTGTTTGCATCCATTACAAACCCCCACCCCTTTTTCCTTATGAGCCTAGCTGATTCATTTATGTAAATGCAGAATAAAATTGGTGAAAATACACATCCCTATTTCACACCTTCTTCCACCTCGACAAAATCTGTAATAAGATCATCAAACTTAACATTAGATTGAACATCCATAATAGACTACTAATAATTTTCCACATACTGCCCCGAATACCTAACTTCCATGCAAGTGATAACAAACCGTCCCGCCAGACCGTATCAAAGGCTTTATGTATGTGGTCATGTTTTTTATACTGGGTACAATTTGTGTTACATGTCCCTTTTTCCATAAATTAGGTTCCTTTTTCAGTTTATGCATTATATCTGAAAAAGTTTACATTTAAAGTTGGTAAAAGTATACATATTCTGAAAGCATATACTGTAACGGATGCAAATAGCATACAATCAAGTTGATTATACAGGGTGGTCCGAAATTGTACAGGGTGTAACAAGCAAAATCTTCTTAAAAAAGAAGGGTTACAATAATTACTTCCACTATGTATATGAAGTGATGAGAGAAAAGTTCAGTACAGATTTAAAGTAGTTTAATAAAATACCCATCCAGACATATGCAAATTAAATTTCATTACGAATCTGAAATTCTACATACAGGGTGTCTACAAATTTGTTTATTTAGTTCCAGAAAAATGCTTCTATTACTACATACAAACAAAGACTAGTATTTTAACAAAATTCAAGTAGATTTCAAATAAAAATGCATCAATTACATGTACATGAACATTGATTGATTTTAAAAGTCACCCTTTTCTAACATATAGGGTGTTTAAAACATTATTTATAGGTATACATGATTATCCACAACTCATTAAATTGAATGAATTTATATTTGCATCTGAAACATGATTTTACATTCCAATTTGATGTGGCACATGCTTAAAGTGGTATGAGTTTCAAATAATGTTCAATAAAAAGGGGCCCTTTAACTACAGGGTGACTCAAATTTTCCCAATGGCACATGTTTAGTAGCATACAATTAATTGCGCTCATTCTTCTTGTTCCTTCATGATGTGCAAAGCACATTCAAATGAACAAATTAGGTTAGTTTCCATAATGTTTGAACCCAGTATTCAAATTTCAAGAGTCTGATTTAAGTTTGAAATACAATTGTTTTCGTTTTAAGTTGTATTCAACATATAGGGTGATCCAATGTTGATTGGCAAACTGCTTATGCTGGTCATCCTATACTAGGTCAGGTCAGTTGCATTCCTAAGAATTTAATAATTCTCCTGAGTTTACAAGCTTGATGAAAACCAGCAGTTTTTTACTTATTTGGTAACACAGTTAAAAACAAGTAATAACACCACACTTAAACGCATTTAACAAAATGTGCTAATTAACATCCAGACAATACAGAATACATGAGGTTAATTACATATCTTCTTTTAATTTTTAATTAAATAGTTAAATTTATTTATTCAAAAGGGTACCTCAACCTTTCTATATTTTTAAAATGGACAGTTTGGTGCAGGCAAATGTTTGCATACATTTGCAAACTGCGACCAACTTACGTTTCTTAACATTTTTTGAGCTTCTTATTTAATGCTAATTAATGATTCCTTAATTAACTAATTATATTTTTAATTCAAATATACTTCAATAATGTTATGTTTTCAATATAGAATTGTACCAAGAGTGAAACCAGTGCATCTTATGTTTGCCCAATGTATATTGCACCATACCTGTTCAACTATGCACTCCTCCTCCTCCACATACTCCTCCTCCACATACTCCTCCACCCCTGACTAATTAGGTTTAACGAACTATTGTAATTAACAGAACCATGGTAGTTTATATTTTTCTTTTTAAAATAAAGGCCAAATACTTTCTCATCAAAATAAGACCAAATTTAAGTATGTGTGATAAAGAATAGCCAAAATATATGCATGCAAAGTAATAATATGTAGTGCAAATGTAACAGATCCACCTTTTTTGGGTACCCAGTATAAAAAACATGACCATGTATGTATGTGGGCGGAGGTATGTGCCATGCATAAATTACGCCATCACTCAACAAAGGTGAACTTTTAGGCGATAAAAGAACAACAGAGGGCGGTTGCTATTATGTCGCGAATTTCATATTTCTAAGGGATGTGTGAGGGCGTTTCTAAGCCATTTTAGACATACTCATAGTTTCCTTTACTTTTCAGTATTATTTATTTACTCGTAGAATTGCTTTCAGGTGGGTGTCAAGAGGCGCTTTCCCCCCTATCGACTAAATTGGAATCCCATGCATTGGTTTCAATGGAAAAATGGATTTTGATTAAATGATTACAGAAAATTCACCACACGTTAAATATGAATAATTTTCTCCTTAAACCGCAGGAGTTGGAAAATCAACTCCAGCGTAATCATTTTTTGAATCCGTCACTAAGCGTTCGCCGTATTCGGTGGATAACGTTACCTCGTATGCATAAGCCTTGAAGATTTGTGATCGAGCCCATGTCCGGCATCGTCTGGGAAAATGTAGCCGTTCACCTTATATGTTTTACGATTTTAACAGGTGATTGAATTGTTATCTCAGTTTTCCATAACGTATAAGCCTACCAATGATAAGAGTACAATACCATTCAGAAATTGATCATCTGGATCAGTATCTGGATCACTAAGAGCGTGTTTCCACTGGGATACTGCAAAGTAAACAGTAAGATAAAACGGTAAGTTTTTAATCCCCCTTGTTTCTTCTCGCGAAAAGTTACCGCTAAGTTTATCGATCCTAGTCGATGGGCCACGACATTTGACCTTTTGTAATACCAAACATGCCACCCCACCTGAAAAAGATTGCTTCACAATTTGTATAACCCAGCGTGACACGGTTCACGGTACATAACGGTAAGATTAATCGTCTTTCTGTTTCTACTGGGTTTCTTGTTTTTGGGATAACCCAAAATACTGATTCCTAATGGTATCTGGCTGTTTCTACTGGGCAAACTTACCGGTAAGTAACGGTATCTTCCCCAGTGGAAATACACTCTATATGCCGACGTTTACAACAAATAGCTCGAAAATTGTCAGAGTCCAAGGACATCCAACTTACCAACGAAATGCATATGGGCCTGTCATACCATGGCGTATCGCCTGAACGTATGCCGGCGTATACCAAAATAGCTCGAAAATTGTCAGAGTCCAAGAACGTCCAACTTCCCAACGAATTGCAACATTTTGGTTTTATCAATGCTAGATAGCTAATTTCAGCCGACATACATCAACGTATACGAACTTACGAGTAACTTACCTCTAACGTTTGTCAACGTATGTCTAACGTACCACGAACGAACCGGGTACGTTAGCAGAACGTATTTTAATACGTTCTGCTAACGTATTAAAATTTCTCGGCGTACTCAACGTGTGCTTAAAAGCACACGTTGAGTACGCCGAGAAATTTTGAATATGCTCAATAATTTTTCGCGGGCTCGACGTGCTCCAAATTTTCACAGCGTATCACAGCGTGCTCTTTAAAGGTATATTATGTGATCTTTCCAGGGAACGCCCTCAACATCGAAAATAAAATTGAAAGCTGATTTGCTCGCAGATTTACATTTCTGATCATAAATCGTACATACATTTACAGTTACAGGGCGATACGATTCTTAATTACTTTAAAATCATGGTTTTAGAGTGAAAATAAACAACTGTCGGGTTAACACGACAGTTTATATTTTCACTCTAAATTCACTCTAAAACCATGATTTTGAGGTAATTGGAATCGTATCGCTCTGTAACTTGGAATGTATGTACGATTTATGATCAGAAATGTAAATCTGCAAGAAAATCTACTTTCTAAAAAAAATCATGAATAGAGGGCGCTCTCTGGAAAAGATCACATAATATGCCTTTAGCGTAATATAGTTTGGGCTCAATAAAGCCCAAACTCTTTTAACCACCGAAGCGGTAATTGTCAATGGTCATTGTCATCTAATTGTGGGCGTCCTTGGTTACCGTTTGACCATTCACGGCTACTTCCGGTTGCCCGCGAGCAGCCCTTTGTTTGATTGTTTTGCTATGCCCATTTGGTACATTTTGTACTTCATTCGCTCTGTGTTTCCATACTATGAGGATCTGTTGTTAAATAAAACCACTCCCACCCTCCCATATTCATCTTGTTCCGCTTTCAATCGGGATCGTTTTTTGTTTCGTTGGTTGTTTCAGATTAGTTGTTTTGTTTTTGGTTTTTGTTTAAAAATAAAAATAAAAATAAAATATATTGTACTAAAATCACGGAATATATTCGTTGCCCACGCGGCTCAACCATAGGGGACCAATTGCCATATCGCCCGGTCTTAATTATTCCTTTGTACCTTGCCCACGCGGCTCAACCAGGGGGGACCATTTGCCATATCGCCAGGTCTTAATTATTCCTTTGTACCTTGCCCTCGCGGCTCAACCAGGGGGGACCATTTGCCATATCGCCAGGTCTTAATTATTCCTTTGTTTCTTGCCCACGCGGCTCAGTCATGGGGGACCAATTGCCATATCGCCCGGTCTTAATTATTCCTTTGTACCTTGCCCACGCGGCTCAACCAGGGGGGACCATTTGCCATATCGCCCGGTCTTAATTATCCCTTTGTATCTTGCCCACGCGGCTCAACCAGGGGGGACCAATTGCCATATCGCCCGGTCTTAATTATTCCTTTGTACCTTGCCCACGCGGCTCAACCAGGGGGGACCAATTGCCATTTCGCCCGGTCTTAATTATCCCGTTATATCTTGCCCACGCGGCTCAACCATGGGGGACCAATTGCCATATCGCCCGGTCTTAATTATTCCTTTGTACCTTGCCCACGCGGCTCAACCAGGGGGGACCAATTGCCATATCGCCCGGTCTTAATTATTCCTTTGTATCTTGCCCACGCGGCTCAACCAGGGGGGACCAATTGCCATATCGCCCGGTCTTAATTATTCATTTGTATCTTGCCCACGCGGCTCAACCAGGGGGGACCAATTGCCATATCGCCCGGTCTTAATTATCCCTTTGTATCTTGCCCACGCGGCTCAACCAGGGGGGACCAATTGCCATATCGCCCGGTCTTAATTATTCCTTTGTATCTTGCCCACGCGGCTCAACCAGGGGGGACCAATTGCCATATCGCCAAGTCTTAATTATTCGTTTGTATCTTGCCCACGCGGCTGAACCAGGGGGGACCAATTGCCATATCGCCCGGTCTTAATTATCCTTTATTTTATATTAATTGAAGTTACCAATTGTTCTACTGCATGATGTAGTGGATGGCATATATTGTAATTTTAAGGAGAAATTTTTAAAAAGTCAGGGATTTCAATCCCAATTATTCTCTTTAATATAAGAAATATTTATAAATGGTAAAAGAAAGTTATTCAATTTATTATGAAGTCAAAAGAAATGTATTACTGCTTCATCCTATAATTGGTATTATATTAATTAGGCCAACTCATTTAGAGTTCAACTAGTTAATTACCGTGCAAAAATCAATTTTCTGAAACTATCACTTGATAAGATTTCATCGGTGGTAGGGCTGTTGGCCATTTAACCATTCCCCTCAGATTTGATTATTTTATATTTCAAATTGATGATTTACAAATTGAATAACATTGAAAGAAAGCATTGATAAATTAGGCCAAGTTTATTTAAAAGTTATAACCATCTTTTAAAATAATTGGAATTCTGTTGAGCTGTTCTCTAAGTTTATGTCCCTTAGGTATATCACTAGGACCCCCAATTATGGTTTGATAATTGTGTATTATTATCCTTTTTTGTACTCGTATCCTTTGTATGGCCAAACATTTAAAAATATTTATCAATGTAATTATTGTAGTATAAGGGCTGATGCCCCTGCTAAATTAAGTATCAACTATTCAACTTATGTAAATATAGTTGTATAATAAAATCTAATTAGTATGGAGCCTCAGGGCTATATAATCTATTTTTGTCTTTGGCTGTGTTTTCAATTCCCGCTGTCTAAGGGTAAATGACGTATACCCCTAACTTATATCAACGTACACTAACGTACACCAACGTATTTTCGCATACGTTGGCCTATGTTCAGGCGATACGCCATGGTGTGACAGGCAGGAAGAGCGCAGAAAACTGCTAAAAATTGTCATTTTTTTAAAACAAGATAGCTCTTAGTACGCTCCTATCCCGCTAATAACATTTTCACGGCGCTCTAATTACGACCCATTGTGTTTCTACTTTAAAGAGTCACAGACTCTCACTGCGCTTGTGCTCTTCCATTCACAGTAAACATTTTTCAATACGTTTGCACAACGTTCTCTGCGTTTGTGCGGAGAGTACATATATCGATTGCACGAAGGGTAATAGATAATATAATAAAGGAATAACAATGATCCATGATTAAAGCTCTAATCACATGGCCGATCATTAACATTGATTGTTATTTAAATCCTATCAGAGAACATAATTCTAGCTTAGCGTAATGCGATAGTGCCACTTTGTATAGCCATGAAAATAGTAGCGTGTCTATTGGCGGGAGTTTTGAACAGGTGTATCAATAACATTGTTGAATCTGAATACATTAAAATGATATAGCGATAGTATCATCATATGTTTGTCCCTGCTCATATCGGTTCAATAAGAAAACAATATTGAATTATATGGATCCCAACAAAAAGTGATAGTTGTGGCTGGGCACCCAATACATGTAGAAGCACATACAAATATAGATGGGATATATTATACAACATCCCATGTTTACAAAAGTTAAAAACACCTCTGAAACGATATTCATGAATAAGTTTCGGCAGAGTATGTTTAGCTTATAACATTTGCTGTCCCATTTGCTGTTACTAGCGCAGTAACAGCGCATACGGATGGGAGAGAGACGTATTGAGCGTAATAAGGTCGGGAGAGACACGTAGTGAGCGCCTCATTGATATAACTGCAGTCACAGAGGACAATTAGTTTGTATGCGTCCTTGCAACGTCAACGGGACATTCACGTCGCTCGCTTTGCGCTGCCACGGCGACACTACCATGGCGACAGAACGCCGAACCTCCACGCTTGTTTTGTGCACTGGCGCTCAAGGGCTCAAAGACGACCATGGGGGCACTCTCACGTCCCAGCCAGTTCCAACTGCGTTCATGAAGATCTGTATGCGCTTGGCTTGGCGTTTTGATAATGTTTCAGCGTAATCCAAGCGCCGGCCTGACAGCAGAATGTGAAGGGTTTTAGTGACCTTGATTTAAAAATGGACAATTTCGGACAGTTTTCCGGTTCCGCGCTCTTACTGCGTGTTATTCATATTTTGATACTTTTGATTTTGAGCGCAGTACAATCGCTAGCCTGATCGCCGTATGTGTGACAGGGGTATTATTACATACAGCACACTTAAACACCCGTTGACAAAATCCGTGTACGTGCCTGATATGGTCTAACCAATCATCAGAAATCAGCATAAATAATGAGGCGGTGTTTATCAAAGGGCTGGGCGGAGTAATGAATGGATGATCTGAAGAACATGTAAATTGCCTAAAATATCGTCACGCTCGAACATACATACATAAATACATAAACAACATAAGGCGCTTTTCCGGATTCCAGAATGATCAAAGCGCCATGAAACAGCTATGGAACAATTCTGGTTCTTTTTTATACGCAGATTTAAGTTTAAAAGGCACAATATTATATCGTTTTAACGTAAACAACAGTTACTTTAATAAACAAACTTGTTCGGTATAACACGTAATTAAAAAAGAGGTTACATCCATCAATAAGCGGCCTAATTGTTCATCAGTGTAGAAATGCCTGAGACTCATGACATGTCATGAGGTTATTGGCGTATTGATATTTTACGAAAATAGCTGATTGATTTAATTTCATTCAAGTTCATTTTGTGTTGGCGAAGAACAATGAATATTGTATATATAATATGAACTCTAGAGGTGCATAGTTCGACTCGAATTAGTGCAGATTGGCCTAAATTCACCTGCTCCAAACATGCTAAAGCGCCACAACATGTCACGCCGCTAACCGATGAGATCTGTTCTAACACGTCTTTTATTGCTATGTCTATATCATTTGTAGATTAGTAAGAGAAATTTGAACAGGTCGAGTCGTGGTCTAATCATTTTAATGTGATAATGGATTAAATATAGACAAACTAACTCATTCCGTCTTCGTCTCAGAAATAGCTTCCGGTTCCATCTCCGGTTCCGTAAAAGATTCCAGTTCCGGTTCAGCAGCAATTTCTGGTTCCGTTCTTAGTGCAGGAACAGGTTCTAGTTCTTGTTCCGTTTGCAGTGCTGATACAGGTTCTGGTTCCGTTTGCAGTGCTTGAACAGGTTCTGGTTCCGTTTGCAGTGCTTGAACAGGTTCTGGTTCAGTTTTTAGTTCAGGAACAGGTTCTGGTTCTACTTGTGGTGTAGGAACAGGACCTGGTTCCGGTTCTGTTTGTGGTATATGTACAAGTTCTGGCTTCAGTTCTATTTCTGTTCCATCAGTTTGGTATATTTTATCCGATCCAGTTTGCTGACAAATCACAATTACTGCACCAAATACACTCAAACACAATACCAATGACAATACGCTGACTATGGTTGCCTTAAGAATGGGTCCATCCTCCACTGTGGAATAAATAAAAACAAAATAGAACAATGCAAACAGAGTCAATATGATGGATAGAAATGAGACTTCACAATCTTCTTGAAACTAACCAGTGTACATGCCTCCCTGATGTTTTTCGGGAGGCTGTTCCACATTGAGGGTGCAGCAAAAACATAGAACGAATTATCCCCAATACGATTTTTTCCCCATATGTGAGTAAGAGAGAAATGTCCAACGATGGACGGGTAATAGGTCCAGTGGGAGGTTTGACTTTATGAGAAAGTTTGTAAAGGTAATCTGGTGCGTTACCCTGCATACATTTGAAGACATACATGCAGATCTTAAATTTGATGCGCTCCCAAATTAGGTTTGATTAAGGGCTCTTGCCCAAACTAGTAAAAAGTACCCATTCAGTGAGGTGTTAATCACCGATCCTTTGTCACTCACTCCTTTTATTAATTTTAACAAAAAAGGATCGCGCCCCCGCTCGATCTTTCCTCAAGCTTTCCTCTACTTGTGTTTGGGCAAGAGCCCTAATATACGAGCCGTACTTAGATAATTGACAATGATTCATGGTTTAGATTAGACTACCTTATGAGTGCTCCGCAGAGCGTATACAAAGTGTAGATTTGTCCGGAAAGAAGTCGTTACTCTGAGTTCATCCCTAAATAGGCAATAGTCAGACTACATGTAAAAAGCGGGGCATATCTTGAAAACGTAGCCTATATATTTTAAGAAATTATCCTATCGCCTAAATGATCAAAGTGTAATTATTCATCAAATCGAGGGGGAAAGGAAGCTATTTTCTTTCAGTGACACGAAATGATAATTTGTAAATGACAATTTCGGGGAAGGGGAGGTCGGACTATGAATCAATTCCATGCCATCTGTTTACAGTTAACTTACTCTTCCTGGTTCTCACTGGATCCATAAACGAACTTGACGCATATTCCACCTGAAATCAAATATAACTACATGTCAGGCCTCATTATATCAAACTTCATAGCCTAATAAGCGGTAGTCGCGTCGTGGTGCTTTACCATACCCACAGATCCAGTAACGGTTTGAATGAGTGAATTACCATAATTCGCAATAAAATTGATTTAGAAATTTAGTATAGTATATAATATCATAGATGCACTATTATAAACATTAGGTCTAATAATCTAATAGTTGGAATGATTTTTTCGGGAAAAGTGTACTTTAGGTCCTAGATTCTGGACTGTAGGCCCACTAGTATTTTCCGATACTGGAACACCCATTATCGTTCGATACTGGTACAGAGGAGTCAGTGTTCCAGTATCGGACGATATTGGCACATATAAAATGTTCCAGTATCGGGCGATATTGGCACACAATTATGTACCACTATCGTTTAAATAGTGGTACAACAAATGTTCCAATATCCTTAGATACTTATGTGTCAGTATTGATACTGGAACAGTACCATCGCACCACTAACTTTTATGTTCCAGTATTGAACGATACTGGTATACCAGTATCTTGGACCTAAAGTACAATTTTTCCGTTTGTCCATGTATGACGCCACTTCATTGTCTACATGTATACTTATGTGGTACAACAGTGTCATTACTTTATCATCCTCTATCACTACATATGCTCTGAGGAAAGCTGTATATAAAACGCCATCTTTGAGAGGTCCGTTTACGGCTGTCCTTCTCCTGGCTTCAGAATGCCTGGCTTCATCACCGGTATACCGCCGCCGCCGTCTTGAATTAGTCATTCCAGGGTTTATTTTGTCGAGGTCATAGCATTCTGAGGACGATCCGTCGCCTATAGTGATAGCAGAGCCGTTAGATAGAAATTCGCTGAAAATGATAATAGTAGAAAATTATTAATACCGTCGGTTTTCATTTTATGTTCGCTTTATTCACTACAAAGTAAACATATAGCGAAAATATAATACAACTGTGGTAGGTTGACCAAATCAGAGCAGGGCTCGAAAAAGTATTTTGCATCTCTATATATTTATGTCAAAGTATACATAATGTATTGATAACTACGTTGTCATCCGCTCAAAATGTTGAACATGCTCAAATAAATATCCTAAACACCAGCGCACCTCTGCGAATACAACGATGCCAAATATGTCACGAACAAATGAAAACGTACAGGTAAGTAGTTTCCAAACGTCGGCCACACGTTACCTCAATTCGATACAGTGTTTTGATTTACGACTCATAACTTTGGTAAAGGCCCTGTCACACCATGACGTATCGCCTGAACGTATGCCAACGTATGCGAAAATATCGGAAATACGTTGGTGTACGTTTGTAGCGACGCAAAACGTATCAACAACGCAAAATGTACCAACATTGATACGTTTTGCGTTAATGGCGAATAAGATAGAACAAAATAGGGCAACTCGACGCAAAATGTATCAATTTTGATACGTTTTGCGTTGTGCAAAACAAAAAAGGGGCAATTTAAGTAAATCGTATCAAAGTGAGGATCTTCCATTCATTGCACTTCCTCCCCCTTTTCCCAAAAAGTTTCATAAATATAGACATTTTCTCCAAATGTACATTTTTTATTTGACTGAACCTTGGCCATTTTGGTATAGACGTCAGATTGTGTGTGTCACCGTAGGGGCGCTTTTTACATTTGTTCCCATAGATATCTAAGCGGCGCATAAGATATCTATGGTTGTTCCCGGCCAGACTACGCTTGACACGGGCGTATTCACGAGTATTCAGGTTAAAATATGCGAACGAGGTTACGTGATCAAGTGAATGGGACGAACGCTTAACAACGGTTTAAATTCAAAAAATGATACTGACACTGCGGGTGGTTAGCCACCCACAACGGTTTTGGATTGGAATTTTTTTTCTTCTAACCTATGATGAATTTTTCAAAATGATTAGATCAACATTCGCGATTACGTGTTATTCCAATACGAATTCAAAATTTAGGTTTTCGCGTGTCCATCGTCGTCTGTTCCTGGCTAACAAACTAATCACTGCGTTATTATTATTATTATTATTATTAATGTTATTATTAGTGTCTGGTGGTGGGTGTGGTCTTAGAGAGCGCTTAATCTCCCTGGAAATGTTGCAGACAGCTTTTTTTTCGTAATAAAATCTTAATGTATTATTTTATAGATGCGTTTCATCCAACAAGGATTTCAGACTACAATAATCTTTAATTTATCATTGGCCGGATTTGGTCCAAAACAGGTTTCCCTGAATATATCATTGACTTAAGATGTGTTTCCAGCACAGTAAATAAATCGATACGTTTTACGTAAAAGGTATTATTCGTTCAAGATAGATTTTTTCTTCTTCAGGGAATGTATTTCATTTGAAATATATTGTAAACAAATGATACGTTTGCGTCTTGTTGCCCCCTTTTCCTTTTCAAATTATACGTTTTGCGTTGGAGTAGTTGTTTGCTCTAGAGTATAAAAAAGGAAATATTTTGGAAAACTGTTCACATAAATGGTGCAATTGGTCAAAACTACACATTTCAAGTGTTTCTAGAATTTGTTATTTTTTAGTGTTTTTTTGGCTAAGAAAAGGTTGATACGTTTTGCGTTAGGGCAGTTATTTTGCTCTAGATTTCAACAAATTCATTATTTTGGAAAACTGTTCACAGAAACGTGGTGCAATTGGTCTGAACAACCCTCCCTATACATTTCAAGTGTTTTTAAAATTTGTTATTTTTCAGTGTATTTTTGGCTAAGGAAAAGTTGATTTTGGAAAACTGTTCACATAAATGGTGCAATTGGTCAAAACTACACATTTCAAGTGTTTCTAGAATTTGTTATTTTTTAGTGTTTTTTTGGCTAAGAAAAGGTTGATACGTTTTGCGTTAGGGCATTTATTTTGCTCTAGAGTTCAACAAATTTATTATTTTGGAAGATTTTTCACAGGAACATGGTGCAATTGGTCTAAACAACCCTCCCTATACATTTCAAGTGTTTCTAGAATTTGTTAAAAAGTTGATACGTTTTGCGTCAAGTTGCCCCTCTTTCACTTAGGCAAACACAAAACGTATCAAAATTGATACGCTTTGCGTTAGAGCAGTTTTTTAGGTCTAGAGTACACAAAAAGGAACTATTTTGGAAATTCTTTCACAGAAACATGGTGCAATTGGTCAAAACTACCCTCCCTATACATTTCAAGTGTTTCTAGAATTAGTTATATGTCAGTGGGGTTTTTTTGGCTAAGGAAAAGTTGATACGTTGTACGTTGGGGTAGTTATTTTGCTCTAGAGTACAGCAAATGAATTATTTTGGAAACTGTTCACAGTAACATGGTGTGACCATGGTCAAAACTACCCTAACAATACATTTCAAGTGTTTCTAGAATTTGTTATTTTTCAATGTATTTTTGGGCTAAGGAAAAGTTGATACGTGTACGTTGGGTAGTTATTTTGCTCTAGAGTACAGCACATGAATTAGTTTGGAAACTATTCACAGTAACATGGTGCAATTGGTCAAAACTACCCTAACAATACATTTCAAGTGTTTCTAGAATTTGTTATTTTCCAGTGGTTTTTTGCTAAGGAAAAGTTGATACGTTGTACGTTGGGGTAGTTATTTTGCCCTAGAGTACAGCAAATAAATTAGTTTGGAAAACTGTTCACAGAAACGTGGTGCAATTGGTCTAAACAACCCTCCCTATACATGTCAAGTGTTTCTAGAATTTGTTATTTTTCAGTGTTTTTTGACTAAAGAAATGTTGATACGTTTTGCGTTGGGGCAATTATTTTGCTCTAGAGTACAACAAATTAATTATTTTGGAAACTATTCATAGTAACATGGTGCAATTGGTCTAAAAACCCTACCTGTAAATTTCAAGTGTTTCAGATTATTTTAATTGTTAGTGTATTTTTGGCAAAGGAAAAGTTGATACGTTTTGCGTTAGGGCAGTTATTTAGTTCTAGAGTACAAAAATGAATTATTTTGGAAAACTGTTCACAGAAATATGGTGCAATTGTGCTATACAATCCTCCCTATAAATATCAAGTGTTTTTGGAATTTGTTATTTTTCAGTATTTTTTGGCTGAAGGAAAAGTTGATACGCTTTGCGTTAGGGCAATTATTTTGCTCTATAGTACAACAAATTATATATTTTGGAACACTTTTCACAGAAACATGGTGCAATTGTGCTATACGATCCTCCCTATAATTATCAAGTGTTTCTAGAATTTGTTAATTTTCAGTTAACCTAAGAGCAGTTTTTGTTGCTCTACAGTACAAAAAAAAATTGGCACGAGTTCGTGACTTCGTGAGTTCATCATTTCATCTAGGGAGTGCTTTGTAAATTCATACAATTAGTAAAATCATAAATACTTTAACGGGTGGGATAATTGTCTGAAGGGTTTGTGACTTTTCTATTTTCATGAAACCCACAATATGGAAATGATATTTGCTCTCATGATCCTCTTGCAGCCTCCTGTACAAAATACAATTTACTTAATTATTTGTATTCATATATAGATTTAACCATATCTCTATAGTCTATGATTTAACATACGCTTAAAGTCAAGTTGTAGGTATTTTCACAACTGATCAATGCGTTAGACTCGTGTTCAAATGAAACCCCTTATTGTATGCTCCTCCTACCCCCCCCCCCCCCCCAATAAAATGCACAATTCTCATTGGCATTTCTTTGTTCGCAATTTTCAGTTGTACAATGTGTGTTTCTTTATTTTCAAATGTTTAACCCTCTTTAACCCCCCCCCCCCCGGTCAAGGATACACGAATGTTCACAACACGAGAACTCACGAACCAACTCACGAACTCGTGCCAAAAATCAGGCGGTTGTGTTTGCAACACACGAACGCACGAAGTCACGAACTCGTGCTGAAAATCCGGCGGCTGGTGTTGACAACACACGAACTCGTGCCAAAATCAGGCGGTTATGTTTGTCTCATATGAACACACGAACTCACGAACACACGATATTCACAAAATCAGGCGGTTGTGTTTGCAGAATACGAACTCACGAACTCAGGATATTTCCAGGACAAGAGGCGGTTGGGTTTGTTTGATAAAACTAACCAACTCGCTAGAAGTGAACAAATTAGGAGTTTCATGAGTTCGTGAATTGGAGCCAACATTTCTTTACTATTTCCTTATTTTCAAAGTGTACAAATCACGAATTCACGAACTCGGGATTGTTGGCACGAGTTTGTGCGTTTGTGCGTTCATAACCCTAACCGCCTGGAACTAAATCTCTTCCGTAGAAACTATACAATTCGGGGCCTTGACGTACTGGATAATATTAAAATCAAGCCCTTTATTTCGAGTATCTACAAAAGGGTTTGTTTGTCACGCCCGACCGACCGTGTACTAACAGTCCCGACTGTGTATCTGTTCTTTTTGAGAAATAACAAATTCTAGAAACACTTCAAATGTATAGGGACGGTTGTTTAAAACAATTGCACCATTTTTTCTGTGAACAGTTTAAAATAATTCCTTTTTTATAGTCTAGAGCAACAAAAAAACTACTCTAACGCGTTGAAACGTTTTGCGTTTGACTAAGTGAAAGAGGGGCAACTTTACACAAAACGTATCAACTTTTCCTTAGCCAAAAAACACTGAAAAATAACAAATTCTAGAAACACTTGATATTTATAGGGAGGATTATTTAGCACAATTGCACCATGTTTCTGTAAAAAAAAATCAAAATAATTCATTTGTTGTACTCTATAGAACAAAAAAAACCTGTTCTAACGCAAAACGTATCAACTTTTGATTAGGCCAAAAAAATAATAAATTCTAGAAACAATTGATATTTATAGGGAGGGTTGTTTATTAAAATTAAAGGGAGGGTCGTTTGAAACAATTGCACCATGATTCTGTTAAAAGTTTTCAAAAAAAGTTCTTTTTTTGTACTCTAGAGCAAAAAACCCTGCTCTAACGCAAAACGTATCAACTCTTCTTTAGGCCCAAAATACTAAAAAAATAAGGCCAAAGGGAAAATGCATGCTTTTGTCCAAAAACATGCATGAAACAAGTTTGGGTATAACTCGATATTGAATAGATTTTAAAAACTTAAAATAGTCATTATATTAGTTCTGTATTTGGCGCAAGAAATGTTTCATTTAGACGTTATAGGCTACAATGCAGTGAATTAGTCCAAACATGCCATTTTTTTGTTGCTCATAAATTCAGCATATACGATGAGGTCACCGTTAATTTTTTTAAATTTATTTGACCTAGGTCAACACTTCCGCAATATTGCTTTTGTAATTTGAACTTATTTAAAATTTGACCTCTTTTGACCTTTGACCCCATAACCGTTGGGCGTACGAAAAAGGGAGTTTTTTCATGTTTGAGGACAATCGGGCAACTTTTGAAATTTGACTACAGATGACCTTTGACCTTGGAAGACTTGAATGTGTTACTAAGGATTACAACTATAGAGATTAATCATTGGGCCTCTCAATATCGCGTTTTACCCAAACTTGTTTTATGCATTTTCCCTTTGGGCTTGAAAAACATTACATCGATTACATCACGAACTAAAATGTGGCCCTTTTATTGCATAACATTTTGTTGGACAGCTTACGCAAACAAATGATCCTTAATATCACACCATGGTGGCAAAATTCGAGGCCACATTTGCACTTTTCAACAAATGGTGCGATACTTTTTTCCATGTGTATAATTCGTTTTGTGTATTCTAGAGCAAAATAACTGCCCTAACGCTAACCTATCAACTTTTCCTTAGGCAAAAAACCACTGAAAAATAACAAATTCTAGAAACACTTGATATTTATAGGGAGGGTTGTTTAGAACAATTGCACCATGTTTCTCTGAAAAGTTTTCCAAAATAATGTTTTGTACTGTAGAGCAATTAACTGCTCTATCGCAAAATGTATCAACTTTTCCTTCGGACTAGAAACACTTGAAATTCATAGGGAGGTTGTTAAGACCAATTGCACCATGTTTCTGTGAAATGTTTTCCAAAATATTTCATTTTTTGTACTCTGGAGCAAATAAACTGCTCTAACGCAAAACATATTAATTTTTCCTTGGCCAACATAACACTGAAAAATACCAAATTCAAGAAACACTTGAAATGTATTGGGAGGGTTGTTTAGACCAATTGCACCATGTTTCTGTGAAAAGTGTTCCCAAATATTTCCTTTGTTGTACTCTAGAGCAAAAATCTGCTCTAACGCAAAACGTATCAACTTTTCCTTAGACCATAAAATACTGAAAAATAACAAATTCAAGAAACACTTGAAATGTATAGGGAGGGTTGTTGTACTCTAGAGCAATAAAACTGCCCTAACGCAAAACGTATCAATGTTGTTACGTTTTGCGTTAGACTATGTGAAAAAGGGGCAACTTGACGCAAAACATACCATTTCTTTACATCATATTTTATGGGATAGAAACACTTCAATGCCAATGACATACATCCCATGAAGAAGAATAACATCCTACTTGAACGGAAAAATAGCTTTGACGTATAACGTATCGATATGTCTTACTGTGCTAGAAACACTTGAACATGCTAGAAACACATCTTAAGTCAATGATATATTCAGTGAAACCTGTTTCGGACCAAATCCGGCCAATGATAAATTGAAGTTTATTGTAGTCTGTAATGCTTGCTGGATAAAATGTAAAATAATACATTAAGGTTTCGAAAAAAAGCTGTCTGCAACATCCCCAGGGAGATGAAAAGCGCTCTCTAAAGCCACACACAACCAGACACTAATAACACTATCTCATTGTTTTCTTTCCCCTTAAGGATAGTTTTAACCGTATAACACTAATAATAATAATAATAATAATAATAATAATAATACTAATAATAACAACGCAGTGAGTAGTTTTTTTGCCCAAAGCCACTTTAAAAAGCGCCCCCCTACGGTGACACACACAATCTGATTTCAATACCAATATGGCCAACGTTTAGTCAAATAGTTACCTGTTTTGGGAGTCTGGTTCTATATTGTGAACATTTGGGGAAAAGGGTCTATATTTTTGAAAATTTTGGGGAGGAAGTGCAATAAATGGAAGATCCTCACTTTGATACGATTTACGTAAAGTTACCCTTTTTTGGTTTGTACGACGCAAAACGTATCAAAATTGATACGATTTGCGTCGAGTTGCCCATTTTGTTGTTATGTCTGACCCGCCGTTAACGCAAAACGTATCAATTAATACGTTTTGCGTTTTTGATACGTTTTGCGTCGCTACATACGTTGGTGTACGCTGATATAAGTTAGGGGTAAGTTGGGGATACGTCGTTAACGTTAAGAGCACGCTGTGAAAATGTGGAATACGTCGGGCCCGCGAAAAATTATTGAGCATGTTAAAAATTTCTCGGCGTACTCAACGTTTGCTTAATACGTCCTGCATAAGTTCCCGGTACGTTCGTGGTACGTTAGACATACATTGACATACGCTGACAGTGACATACGTTAGGGGTACGTTACTCGTAAGTTGGTATACGTTGATGTACGTCGGCTGAAAATAGCTATCAAGCATTGATAAAGGCCCTGTCACACCATAGCGTATGGCCTGAACGTGGCCTGAACGTATGCCGACGTATTCAAAAAATAGCTCGAAAATTGTCAGAGTCCAAGAACGTCCAACTTCCCAACGAATTGCGTAGGAAAAGTCGACATCGGTAATGGAATGGACGTATCCATAGCGTATTGAACGTATGTATAGCGTATGACTAACATATTGATAGCGTATCACTAACTTACCTCGTATTACAAACTTATCACAGCGTATCACAGCGTATCGAGCGTATGACCAACGTATGCTTAACGTATTCGTAGCGTATGTCTGCCGTGTTCGACGGATCCTCAGCGTATCCTCGGCGTACAACGAACACGTGACTTCTGCCGCTGCAGAAATTGAGTTTCGTACACGGCGGAACAAGTGTTTTCGGTCTTTAAATGAAGATAGTCCAAATAGTTCAAGTAAACGCAGCCTAGATGATAACTATTAAAGTATCCAGAAGGATAAATCTATAGATCCAACCTATAAATTACGAGTAACGTACCTCTAACGTATGTCAGCGTATGTCAACGTATGTCTAACGTATGTCAGCGTATGTAAAAGTATGTCTAACGTACCATGAACCTATCGGGAACTTACATGCAGAACGTATTAAGTACACGTTGAGAAATTTAGAAAATGCTCAATAACTGTTCGCGGGTTCGACGTGTTCCAATTTGTCACAGCGTATCACAGCGTGCTCTTAACGTAAACGTTGACGTATCCCCAACTTACCCCTAACTTATATCAGCGTACACCAACGTACACCAACGTATTTTTTCGATATTTCGCATACGTTGGCATACGTTCAGGCGATACATATGGTGTGACAGGGCCTTAAAAAACAAAATATTGCAATACGTTGGGAAGTTGGACGTTCTTGGACTCTGACAATTTTCGAGCTATTTTGTGTATACGTCGGCATACGTTCATGCGATACGCCATGGTGAGACAGGTTCATATGCAACTCGTTGGGAAGTTGGACGTTCTTGGACTCTGACAATTTTCGAGCTATTTTTTTGGGTATAAATCGGCATATGTTCAGGTCATACGCCATGGTGTGACAGGGCCTAGCTTATTTGGAACACGTCGAGCCCGCGAAAAATTATTGAGCATGTTCAAGATTTCTCGGCGTACTCAACGTGTGCTTAATACGTTGTGCATAAGTTCCCGGTAAGTTTGTGGTAAATTAGACATACGCTGACATACGTTAGAGGTACGTTACGCGTAAGTTGGTATACGTTGATGTACGTCGGCTGAAGGGAGACGTACATCCAACGTAGTGATAACGAGTTGATAACGTATATGTGCCGTGTGTCTAACCTATGCCTGACGTATCTCCAACGAGTCTCGACGTATTCTGACGTATCCACCTTATGCACAACTTATGCCTGGCGATCGTGTAACGTACGTAACGTGTTTCTATAGTACAGCTAGTGTGTATGTGCCGTACAGCTAGCGAGCATTCTGCGTTTTGGGAACTTATTAAACGCGGGTAGTGTATTAATCAGTGATAGAGTAAACTTTCCATAACCTGCAACCCAATTTCCAACGTGGCCTCCGGTGGGTAGGAACATGCTTAACGCATTGGTTTCTCATAATTTACTCAGACGTTGGGCATAAGTCGAGAACGCTGGACATGAGCTGGCCATACGCTGAGGATACGTCGAACACAGCAGATATACGCTACGAATACGTTAAGCTTACGTTGGTCATACGCTCGCATACGCTGTCATAAGTTTGTTATAAGTTATAGTGATACGCTATCAATACGTTAGTCATACGCTATGTATACGTTCAATACGCTATGGATACCCTATGGATACGTCCATTCCAACACCGATGTCGACTTTTCCTATGCAATTCGTTGGGAAGTTGGACGTTCTTGGACTCTGACAATTTTCGAGCTATTTTTTGTATACGTCGGCATACGTTCAAGCCATACGCCATGGTATGACAGGCCCATAGCATTCAGTCAATCTCCACGTGTAATATCTCATAATAAAGACGAGAATTTTATCGCCATATGTATAATTTAATATTTTCATGCTGGAGCTATAGTTTTGGATTTAATAACGTATGTATTACCTCGTAAGTTCCTTTTTGTTGTTGACCGTATGTCATGAGCGAATGACAAACTTACACGAATGGACACCCATCACATGTTCAAAACGAACAAAAGGTAAAGGTTCTGATAATTAAAATGGCAGTAATAATAATTGGCCCCAAAAAGCTTTGGGACTGTACTTGTACAGCTGTAAATAACTGCCTATTATTATTTATTAACTTGTACATTTGTATGCATAGCATTATCTGTTTGTGTAAGTGATCATTTTTTGTTTCTTCTTCGTTGGGTCCGTTTGTTTAGTCGTGTTTGTTGTTGTTTTCAGGATTTTACAGGAGAATCTGATATTTGATGATATACAGTCAACAAATTAAACAACTGATCAGGTAATAATGTGCTGATAAGTCTAAAAGTATAAATCCTACATAAATATATTAAAATTTATAAAGTTGTTGAGAAATTTCTCCTCTTTAATTTGAGATAAGAATGATTGATTATCGAGGAAGTTACAATCCCAAATGTAAGGCAAGTATGATTTTCATTTTCACATTGATCTTTTCAACACGGGGAGAGTATGAGTGACAGGGAGCGCGTGTGCCGTATTGATTAACCGTAACAATGCGGGCGGCTGACTATCCAACAACCTGGACACCGACCGGTGAATTAGCACTACCATCAACCACTACCAGTAATCAATAATTTGTTCGTCTGAGTCCGCGTGTAGAAAAAACGAAAGCGCAAATGAAAATCGTACTTGAACTTTCATTTGGGATTGTAACTAACTCAATAATGCAACTATTCTTAGCGTGCAATATCTCAAATTAAAAATAGAAATTCCTCAACAACTTATGATTAAATATGTTTATGTAGGAGTTATACTTTTAGAGTTATCAGCACATTTATTACCTGGTCAGTTACTTATTTTGTTGACTGTAGATCCATGTCTTTCTCACCTTGGAAAAGTTAGCGCAACATATGGATGTCCTGGCAAAGCCAGCGAGGATGTATAATCGGTGACATTCTCAGGATGGAAGTCATCGGGTGTGATGTCCACTATATCAGTGTACTCTTCCAATGGAACTACAATCAACTCGTAACATCTATAATTGTAAGAACACCTAAAACATTTCAGTCATTGAAAAGGGAGTGTCCCAAAAATTATCATTCGGTTATCTGATCTGACGGAAGTTAAAAAATAAACTTACTGTTAATTTAAATAATTGCATAGATAAAATTAAGATTAAATGTTAAAGAATCGTTACAGTTGATCTAAAATTGGTCAATAATGCATTAGGTCACAATATAATTTGAAATTATAAAGATCATGAGTCAGATAGCCTATCATTGAAGTCAATGACAATGCATGTATGTTAATTGAGCTACATTCATATATATATCTGGCATGAATTTAGAAAGAATGGACATTTATGATATCATCGACAGGAGCAGAAAATGACAGCGGACAAACTGCAGTAGGAACTTAAAGGTTCGTATGTACAAAACAAGTGAAAAACAAGGTCTTTAAATGAAGATAGTCCTACCCGAGACGAGGCTATAGATACCCTTTGTCGGTATTTACACGATTTATTCATTCATTACTTTGATCATAGATCCTTGAGAAGAAAAGGATATTGAAACGGCAGCTCATTTTCATGTTTTTAATAAGCTTATTTTCCTATCGAGTCTGCAAAACCTGATGAGCTCGTTTCGCGAGAATATTTCGTGAATTGATTCCATAGTGTCAGGAATGTGTTTAGTAATTATTGTGTACATGTCTTTCAAATTCCATACCTTTTGGCTGTATATTTTAAGAAATATCGAGGCTATGAGCAGTGATCGGCGATGATGATTTTTGGATTCGCCGCGAGTTGTGATTCTTTTTAGACGATAAGAAATGCTTTCCCAGGTCGTAATATTAGTCGCGACTCTTTTACATTTCACGTTCGTTGTTATAATGAGAAGATGCATAAATGTCTCCTGATTCCAAATATGTTCTTAGTTTCTTCTGACATTTAGAGTTAGTGTAATTGTAGTTCCGTGAAATATCCTTAATTTGGTAGTATTTTCTTGGCTACAGAGTGTTTCTAGCCTCTGAGTGACAGCTTGTGCGTAGCGCGTTGCAGCGCTTAGAAACTAGCCAACCACATGTGTGGGAATTTTCGCGTCCCAAGTAATTTCGCGGAAGCTTTCTTTAGGAATTATTTGCGCGTAAAATGCAGGCATAAAAGGGGCTGCATCTCGGGATTTCAAGGAGTTGGGGCGAGAGAGTTCGCAGTTATACCTCTTAACTTGGAGGTGCGAGAAATCCAAACCCATCACAGATTATTTTCTGAACTAAGTCAGAACCGAATCTGAAATATGACGATGACGTCATTACTGAAGTACCATATAAGGGAAGACCGTCCCTTGTTATGGAACTTTGACATGTTTATTTATGAACGGGGCGGGGCGTTATGCCGGGAATTGGCATAGCCCTCGTACCAGAAATTATGTGTTAAATGTTGTTGTAAATATTATTCCATAATTATTAGGACTTCAATTTATAATCAGTGATTTGATACTCGTTCTAATAAACCAAACAAGCCAAGTTCAACTTGTTCAGAGAGATTGGTGCGCAGAAATTGAGATCGTAACCAATGACTTGTTTATATCCATTTGAGACAACACAACAAGCTCTCGTAACGTAAACATACAGGGTGACACGTAAAGTAATGTTTACTCGTATAGGGTGATCAGAAAATGTACCTTTACGATATTTAGAACTAATGAAAATCTTACACTGATGTAGTAACGCTTTGAATATGGAATTATGACTTTGTATATAATGTAATGTATATAATGATTGAAGTG
Organism: Ophiura sarsii; assembly: GCA_035610835.1. Lineage (NCBI taxonomy): Eukaryota > Metazoa > Echinodermata > Ophiuroidea > Amphilepidida > Ophiuridae > Ophiura > Ophiura sarsii. Next base: position 33,250,695 of record CM069442.1, read on the forward strand.
GAGCTGAAGAAAACAGCTAATTATAATACTTCTAAATGTATACATTTGTAATGACTCTTTACTCGTCTCAGAACTACTTCAGATACAGATAATCTATTTATATAACTCTATATAACCTGGTTCTCTACCTACATAACCCTCACTCAAATAATACTAGAATTACTTGGTGAATGAAATCGGCTGGTAGATGTGAAATGAATGTTTAGAGGCAGGTCTCTCAGGAGACATACAGTCTTCCCCTCAGCTGACTGATGTCTCGGAGACATTATAGTCTTCCCCTCAGGAGACATTCGTTCTCAATCGCTCGGATAAGGAAGCTGAAATTCCTTATACTCTTGATTTGATCCATGAGATCCTTATTAACGTCCAAATAGTGATGCCCCATTGACTATCCTAACTGAATCCAAGGCCGGAAAGGTAAGACTGACACGCTACCACATTTGTAGTCTTACAGGAGATTTCTTTATATTTATGATTACGGAGGCAAGCTCGGTTCCGTTACAATATATGCTTTGATAGATAACATTGGTATCATTGACAACAGTGGTCGGCAGAGGGCAGTATCCACCATTACATCACTGGATCTCCTCTGATAGAGACGTACGTCCAATCTTGACATTTCTAGATAGATATTTATAACATTGAAGTTGTTATTAGACGGAAGCCGTTTTACCACAAGGATTTGTGGAAATTAGTGGAAAAGTAAAACGGATCACATCTAAGAACTGGTTTGGAAAAGTGAACTTTAAGTCCCAAATACTGGAATGTACTGGTATCATCCGATACTGGGTCCTATACTGGTACAAAGTCAGTGTTCCAGTATCGGCCGATACTGGCCCCCATATAAAATGTTCCACGGTATTGGGCAATACTGGAACATAATTATGTACCAGTATCGTTCAATAATGGGACAAATCTCACTGTTATTAACGTGTACTAGTATCGCCCGATAGAGGAACATAATTTGATGTTTCGGTATCGACCGATACTGGAACAGTAAAATTGTACCAGCATCAACCGATACTGACAACCTTTATGTTAGGTTCCAGTATTGAACGATACTAGTATACAAGTATCTGGGACCTAAAGTACACTTTTTCCTTCAGTGTCCTTGTCTACTTACGCTATTGGTCCACTTCTTGTTGAGACTGGTGTGAGTACAATTACTAATGTATTCCAGTCGAATATAGACGCTGTAACCGGTGCCGAGATCACTTCATCGGGTGCTACAGAGTAACAATTTGATTTTTGATAATACAAAAAATACAAAATACGTAAACATTTTCATGATTTTGAACCGGTTTGGAGTATTTTCCAGGACTGACAACAACATATTTTGTCAAATGATTCGCACGCACATCTGCCATCTTTTACTTTCAGTTGAGTATAGGTGCATGACGTCCAATTTTGGTATAGTTGGCTCTCTTTTCAATCAACAATTTCCATTTCCACGCGGCTGTCGTCTGGAGACGGCAGTTCCAAAATTTCAACATTTTTGCAATCATCCCCATATTCGGAATCACCATGATAAATGCTCCACAATATGTACAAACATGCCTAGTATTTGTTCAGTAATTCTTGAGATAGACTTTGAAAGTTGGGAAAGGTTTCTGAAGAAGAAAAAAAGTTATAGTAATATCTTTAAAATGGCAGTTTATTCGACATCTTTCACAAAAATGGAAAAGAACCATATCTAATTACCTCCTGGTTTTGTTGTGCAGTAAATATCTACGCATGCGCATTGATCACTCTCCCCGTCTATAGTCTGTGCAGTAATTGCGAAGTTATATCTGGAACAGGACTTCATTGTAGTCTTTGAAAACCGATATTCCAACTCATTCGTGTCTTGTGAACCCCTTTCGTCAATTTCTGTTGTCGAATCGGCACTATATTCACACAGGCTACTAATGGTATAGTAAACCTGTGTATAAACCAAGAACACAAACAGACCGTAGAGGATGTGCAACACGACCTTGTTTTACTAAGTAATGACCTGAATCTATATAATTAATCGTGAGTAAATGATATCCAAGAGACACAGTCACATAAATTATAGAAACACGACACTCACATATCAAGACACCACCTCATATAATAGGCCTAAACACACATAACAACATATATCATAACAACAAATATGCAGATTTCTTAACCCTAGTCTAACCAAGGCATCTTATAGACCAATTTGAGATTGTTGTTACCCATATATTTTTATTAAACGTCATATGCCATTGTATTTGGTACCTCTAGCTATTGGTCTTTTCATTCTAATGATACCAAACGTACCAACATTCTCCGATATACGACTACCGACCCAGCACTCAAACAAAGCCCATTTTACTGGGATTTCATTGCATTAGACTCCCCTTTTCTGAGAATATCCAAACTGCTTGAGTTTTATTAATATTAAATTAAAGACAAGATGTTCTTGGGAACAAATCTAGCGTACCAAATGCTGATCTCATGGATTTAGCAGAACCAACAAGGAAGAGAACGGTATCATCCGCATACTGCAATATTCCCTATCCGCTATAAAAAAAAAACCTTTCATATTTTTATATAGGTTTACGAATCGTTTGACCGAGAACTTCTGCGTTTTAGTGCGACAGAAATTCAGTAGTCTTGACCGGGGGGCTGTAACAATCACCCTATATTAGGGTCAACTCTGAACCACCAAAGACTTATAATAGTGAAATAATATAGAATTAAAGTGCAAGTTCTTATACGGTGCAGCGGTATGGAATCTGATTGTTAATGTTATAGTTATCCACCAATGGCAATTGAATAGTTCAAGCTTGCTTACCCAACCCATGAAATGTAATTTGTGTCTTTGAACAGCATAGTGTGGAATCTTGGAACGTGTATTTTGATACATGGATTTACGTCAACGTGACGTCCCAGTTTATACAAGCGGATATTGTAATGAAATACACTACATGTGTGTACCTACCGTATATTGTGATATGATACCATTTGGTGTTATCGGTGGTCTCCATGCTACTATGCAATACTCTTCGCCATCAGTTGCGGAAACAAGAGTTGGCGGGCTTGGTGCTGCATAAAGAGCGCAACGTATTGCAAAAAGTCAAAATGATTTAGATCAATCAATATGCATTTGAGATTGATTGGAAGAACTAAATAGTAGTTGCAATTTCAACAATTCAACAAGAATATTTTTGGACCGCCTATAAATAAAAGGTTCACTTACGAAATGGCAACGTAGTAAATGTCACTTCTTCGTCTGCCGCTTGTCCAATAAATACGCCTGTATTATCTCTGTTTATCGCTCGCACCTCAACCCTATATGTAGACTCTGATGTTAAGCCATCAAGTTCAAGGAATGGACGATATGCTGTATGAATAAAATTACGACGCAGAATTAGCAAAAAAAAGCATAGGCCTATTATACATGAAGTATTTGCAGAGTTCATTACTAACTAAAGATGATGCATAATACACTTCGGTGAACTTGTTAGCTTTCTTGCAAATCTCGTATTCTATCGAATAAGATAAACGATGTGCGAAAAACTACGCAGTTTCGAAAGTTACTTTCGCAATTACTAGGGGTAGCTAGTTTCTGTGTGCTTGGAAACAGGGGGTCATTCGATTTAGATTTAAGCCGTGTGCGGAATTACGTGTTCGAATTTGAATCACTAAAACACATTTACTTATTAATCTTGAACAATTTACTATGTTTAGTACAAATGTTTTGATAAATGCCATGAAATAAGCACAAACATGCCTAGTATATTTGTTAAGTATAATCCTTGAGATAGACCTTTAAAGATAGGAAAGGTTTTTGAAAAATCTGTTTTGTAAATGGTAAAACTATTTATATAGCCGCGTCGAAAGTGTTAATACAAAATCTATAATACAGATTGCCTTTCAGTTTATACCGATTTCAATCATTACTAATCATCGAATCATCTTGAATTTCAATCATAAAATATTATTATAGCATTATATTATAACGTACAATCGCGAATAATTGCCTGCGCCTCCTCTGAGAATAGTTGGACACGGTAGACGCTGATTGGTCCATTCTGTACAAATGGTTCATACCAGCTAATTGTTGCCGTCGTTTGACCAATAGAATCAACAGCAACTCTGAATGGACTTCCTGGATCTGTTAAATAAATACAATCAAATTCAGAATTTAAACGTTATTTAAAAAATGGGTGACCTGATCACTTTAGCTTTTTTCAATGGACGCACGTCACATGAGGTTGATCTCGCGTAAAGTACGCGTACGCGAGATCAACCTCACCCCAAAAAACGGTGCAACGGACATCCGTGGTGCGCAATACGTAAGCTCCACCTCACGGCTCTGATTGGTTAGCGGCATTTGGTGAGTTTTCAAGCATGCGTGCGCAACTGATCGAAGTGTGCCCGCATATGGCGGACTGTAGCGAGGAGAATATGCGCCCATAACATTGAGTTTTTTGATATCAGAAGAAATCCGAATACTCTTGATGGTCATCTGTTACCCAAAGGAACGATTTTCCCCGAATTTTTATCGGTACCTCGGAGGGATTCACTAACTACACTAAGCTCTTACTACTCACACGAAACGCCTGTCCATGCGGTGAATTCCAATATATTGCTCGTTCCGAATTGATTATCGCAAGATATCATCACATCATATTTGGTATAGATTGGAAGTCCAGTGATAAGATATCGAGTTTCATTCATTGATATATCGTCAGATATATCTATCCAGAGGCGGTTACTAGATAAACTGTATTGCACTGAACACGTAGTTATGGTTGGATCTCCATTGTTTGAGGTTATTCCCCATTCTATGAACAATGTTGAAGAGCTGCCGGCTTCTACACGCCCAAAAATAACCGGTGTCTCAGCAGCTGAAATGGGAGAGAGTCGGAAACAATCATTTCAAGGTTTTTTAACAAACATCGTTACGTCGGATTTTATTCGTTTTCATGTAACGTTAAAATCAAGGACGCTTAGGGGCCTTGCCCTTTTACAAGTAGAGGAAAGCTCGAGGAAGGGAGGGGGGGGGGGGGGGGAGCGCGATCCCTTTTTCTATATTGTTAAAAGTTCCCATTAATCACCGATCCATTTTAACAATATAGAAAAAAGGATCGCGCTTTCCCCGCTCTTTCCTCGAGCTTTCCTTTACTTGTAAAAGGGCAAGGCCCTTATGCTATATTTGGCTTCGAACCATTCCGTCAAACTCGCGCGCGCATGCGAGTGGGTGCAATCAGACGAAACAAAGGATGCATTGTAAATATTAATTCGCTGTTCATAATGTTGCTAGGAAGTTGGTATTTGGACGGATTGGCATTCATCTACTCAGAAGCTGTTCCTGGTTGACGCAGCAAGGCATTGTCACGTCGTATTTACGTTACGTTCAAAAACATGTTCAACGGAAATATTTACCTTGTTATTATAACACCTACTTTGATAATTCAAACTTACGTATAATATCGATGACTGTTTCACTAGTCTTTGTCACAGTACCCTCTCCTGGGATGGACGTCGTTATAACACACCCATAAGTTCCAGTATGTTGTTCAATGGAGACAGTATCAGGCAATGTGTAACGATACTCGCCGACATCTTTAGAGTTTACAACATGCAATCTACCAGTGACAATTAAGGAATTACTTAGAGTGAAGTATATTCGATTGTTTTCTATGTCTTGTATGGGTAGATTGGTCTTGCAGACCAATGTCAGGGTATCACCTTCGTATATTCTATCATCCAGTGACGTAGTACTGATAAATGCCGACAGAGTACCTGAAAATGCGAAAAAGTTGGCAAGTTGCCAATACAAATTATTTTGATGTTACCAACACGAGGTACCGTACTGTCAGAAACAAGATGCAAAAGGATCATAATACTTCAGACATGTAACAATAAAAAAATCTACAATTACATTCATGACTCCAAGAAAAGAATAAACGCTGCAGTGACGTAAAGTTTCCTATTGAAAAATAGATAATAGTATCGTTAACAAAAGCAATTAAAAGCAATTAAGTTGGGGTTTACAATTGCTTTTATTTAAAAGTTATGTCCCTTCAAAAAAATGAGTTGGACCGGTTTCACCGTTATAGCATTAAACAGTTTGGATGAAGCGTACTTTAGGTCCCAGTACTCATGGTACTAGAACATAGTGTACTACATGTAGTATCGTCCAATACTGGTACACCTATGTCGTTCGATACTGATTATACAAAGTCAGTGTTCTAGTATCGCTCGATACGGGCATATATAAAATGTTCCAGTATTGCCCGATATACTGGAACAAAATTATTTACCAGTATCGACCGATACTGGAACAAAATTATGTACCAGTATAGACCGACATTTCCGATACCACCGATGTTAATGGAAGGAATTATGTTTATTTTATAGCGAATGGAAGTGTTTAACTGGTAAGAAAACACAAAACTATAATATTAATGATGCGGCAAAACCAGGAATCGAATCAACAGGGCAACAGGGCTACGAAATCCGCGGGAATGCGGGAACGGCGTTCCCAACAAGAAATCATGGCTCGCAGAAAATAAAATCGCAAAACAAAATAAATCTTCAAAGAAATAATTTAATTTAAAAAAAGGGTTAAATGTAATAAATGTATTAGACATTTGAGGGTCACTCCTTATTCATTCCATTTATATTTATGCTATTTCTAAGCTTTTCCAATTGTAAAAAGACATTTCATAATTTATCTCTATGGTGGATCTTCCTAAATTGCCTTTTGACAACTGGTACGTGGTTGTAGTTGAGAGTATAATATTCTAAAATAAAGCCATGTAATGTATTTTGGAGGCATTTTTTTACTACATTTTAGCAAATGTCAATGATTTTTTTAAATGGAAAAGGCAAAAACTTGGCGCGCTCCGCGGGCATCTATCTCACAAATTCTTTCATTTCCCTTATATTTTTCTTACCCCCTCTGCCATATCAATATTGATGGTTGCACCGCCATAAGCGCCGGGGGAGGGGGTCGATCCGTTGATCTCTAATGAAGACGTTGTCTATGGACACCCCTCCCCCATGACACTGAGCATTTCGTATGGCAAGCTGTTAAAGAAATAGTCTCGCAGAAATGTATCGCTTTTCAATAAAGTTCCCAGAAAGAAAATATTTTTGTATCTGCCCTGCGAAACAAATTGAATTTCTGTGGCCCAGTGCCAAATCAGTTGCTCAAAATCATATTGACCATGTCGTTATCATGCGTTCTGAAAAAAAATCATATAGGGCCTATAGACTGGTAGATTTTGTCGACAAGAAAGTTGATTTAGAAGACGTTGTAATAGGAAAGCAGTACCAAAATCATGAACAGAGACGAGGAGCATCTCAAATACGTCTCTAGAATGATAATTAAATACAGAAAAGCATTGTTCTAATCATACATCGAACGTCACGTCTTTGGCAAGTATATTGCACATAGAACAGAAAAACCTGATTTTTCGTCAATAAACCAGGTTTCTCGACCGAAAAACCAGGTTTCTCGACCGATAAACCTGGTTTTTCGCCGATAAACTTGGTTATTCAATTCGATTGTCATAGTTTGTTTTGATAAACCTGGTTTTTCGATCGAAAAAACAGGTTTTTCGAATTCGATTGTCATAGTTTTTTTTTGAAAAACCAGGTTTCTCGGTCGATAAACCTGGTTTTTCAAAAACTATGACAATCGAATTCGAAAAACCTGGTTTTTCGATCGAAATACCAGGTTTATCAAAAAAACTATAGCTATCGAATTGATAAACCTGGTTTTTCGATTTGAAAAACCTGGTTTTTCGAAAAACCAGGTTTTTCTGTTCTATTGTGCAATATACTTGCCATACACGTCATAAAAAGATTTGATAAAGGAAACCTTTGTTTCCGATAAACTCCCATTTGAATCAACATTCAACTTTATAAATATTATAATTATGCCAGTTCTTACGTCTATCACAGGTTGCCCCGTCAAATGCTGGTGTACAGATACACATTCCATTCATGCTATCGCAAATAGTATCAGTTGGGATGCTTACACACGAACAGAGTAAAGAACAATCGGTACCATAAAAACCAGCTAGACAATCTATGAAATACAATGAAATCATTGGTATCAACAGAATAGTTAGGAGAATGGAGAATGAGCAAAGACATGAGGGCAAAAACATGGGCAAAATCAAAGGCACTACGGCATCTACGGCTGGGTACCGGCACATTTGAGAACTTGTAATATTTCAACAAGTTGTATACATGCTACATGCACTACGGCATCTACGGCTGGGTACCGGCACATTTTAGGACTTGTAAATTTTCAACAAATGTATAAAATGGGTTTTTAGAATATTAAGGGCACAACCCAAAGAAGATTTGTTGTGCATGCCAGCATGCTTAGCACCACATATACTACAGTGCCAAAAGGACTTTTTCGCAAAACAAGCCGGGTAAACATATGTGTTAGTAATTCCACCGACCAGACCAAAGTTGAACCCCAACTAAAAAATCATAGGAAAAACGAGAAAGGACTGAATTGAAGTCACATCAATTGTACGAGCGTATACGGTATACGATTTGCAGCAGGATTGTCTCAAACACCCTCGTTTTTAACAACAGTATGCCACGCCTTTCATTGCAATGTCATGTCAATGAGAACCAGAGGATACTGGTTAACAGAAATCAGAGGTCATGTGATGAAGTGAATCATGCTGAACTGCACAAGAAGAAATCATCTTTGGGCACAACTTGAGTGTAAGATGAAGAAATAGCACTACATTCACGTGTTTTCACGGGTCACGAATCAATGGGATAGCATGGTCTCATGCGGGGTCTCAGGAAACGATATGGTCCTTATGTTGTGCAACTTTGATTTTCAAAAAATATTATCAAATCATTATCTTAATTGGTTCAACACTATGATTAGGCCTAGGTTTATTCATAGAATGGTTGAAGATTGATGAGGATACTTAACTTATTTGTTCGAAATCAATTCAAACCTACCGTTCTCAGGTGCACAACCTTTGAAAAAAGAATCAGAATAAAAAAACATAATATAAGTTTGTTGACCTTCGAGGAATAAAATGGCAAAGTTTGTGTTGAACAAAATCAAAATAGATCAATTTTTATTTATGTATTGACAACCGTTTCTGGTTAGACTAGCCATTGAACAAAGTGCTCAATACCGTAAACGGTAGAGCGTATAAAAATTCAGAGGTATAGACCTTCCTTCTTTGGCATATATTGTTGCTCTGATCGCTAGTTTTAACACACTATTGATTGTGTATTCTCATTTTCAATGTGTCAAAAGCCTACGATCAGAGAGACATCTTTTCGCCTGACGATTGGACAAAATGACCGTATGGGATTGTCCATGAAACTCAGAGTAGCGATAATATTCCGGAAGGTCTATACCGCTGAATGTTTATACGCTCTACCGTTTATGGTATTGAGCACTTTGTTCAATGGCTAGTCTAACCAGAAACGGTTGTCAATACATATTACGCTCCTGATTTATCAGTTGAGCACTTTTTGATTATCTTTTGATATCTTAATGTGTATAGATCTCCTTTGGAATATATTGTTGCTCTGATCGCTAGTTTTAACACCATTGATTGTGTATTCTCATTTTCAATGTGTCAAAAGCCTACAATCAGAGAGACATCTTTTCGCCTGACGATTGGAAAAAGTGACCGTATGGGATTGTCCATGAAACTCAGAGTAGCGATAATATTCCGGAAGGTCTATACCTCTGAATTTTCAATTTTTATTTATAGATCTTAAAGCATTGCAATACATTGATGATTGTCTTGACCTTCTCCTGGCTATACATGTATACGGATCAGTCATATTTTATTGTGCAATATTGAAACAGCTATATGCTCGACCAATACGTATGTCCTGTTTCTTAAAATTTGCGGGAATTATTTACACTTCAGGATATACACGTATTTTGCTGTTTTTCGTACGTTTCCGTCGTACATGCCGGTACTAAACATCGCTAAATTGGCATTTGGTTTGCACCGCACCTTCGGAAAAGTACAATCGGTACTATAGACCAGTTTTCTATGTATTTGTATAGCCGAGATTCAAAGCTACACTCATGAGACATTTCATAAGACTGGCTTATAATGTGTACATAGAGAAGTTATGAGGTAGGATGTAGAACTATTGAATTGCGTTTTAAAATTTACCGAAAGTATCAAACTGATTTGATTCTGTTCTACAATTACAATTAGGCTAATCGCATCAAACTTCTACAACAAAAGTAATCTTGAATAAAGCGCTCGAGTAGTCCACTTTTCATGAAAGTGTGAAACGTCGATAACATTTAATTCACATCTTTCCCACTTTCAACTAATTCTCCTTAAATAACTATTCGTGATTGTTTTGCTGTGTCACTCTGACTCTGGTTCAACCCTTTATCAGTTGGCCGAGTGATTAGGTGCCTGTCTAGCATTCAGAAGATCGTGAGTTCGATACCCGCACCGCGTCTATGTCATACTTGTCAATTGTACTATGTATAATAGGCCTATAGACGTTATTCGTAATTGGCGCACTTCGTCAAAAGAAGGTCGTGCTATCCAACTGAGCGTGCTCAGAGCAATTAGTGCTCCGAAAACGAGGCTAGTTATGTAGCCGAGACGAGAGTTATGTAGTTTTTCAATGTAGTGAACTTTGCACTAATCATACAAATTCTTTATACTTCTGAGCTGTTCAATATTTGTCCTTATTACATTCGTGAAATAAACTTGAACGTATAAACTACGGTATCTATTCCACTAGTTTGAAATGAAATATTTGCTGGTAACCAACACTATCTAGGAAAATGTATAAGTTCGCGGTTCATGAAATTGCAGTATAAGTACGAGATTGTATGTTTGGCGTGACATCGAGTATGACATTGACATGAAATCGCCAATTATGAATAACGTCTATTGCATGACATATATTATTATATTTGTAAACTGCTTTATTGTGTACGTAAATACGCGTAATGTTACCTTTGAATAGAAGCGACATTATAAATGTCATTACCACTAGCCTTGTGTGTGACGCCATTGTTTCCTTCCTGTTTAAAACAAGCAAAATATTAGATATGTAAGCAAATTGTATACTTTGCACCAGTAATATAAGCAATGTTATAAATAATAGATATTATCATAAGTCATCGCAGGTGACGAATGTAATATTTTATTTATCATACGGCAGTATTGTGTTTTTGCGTAGAACAGCTCCAGCCGCGGCGTTGTTCCATTCAGACTCCATTCAGACGACGCTGGCCACGCGTCTCGGACGATCCAATATGGCAACGGGAGTGCACCATTTTGAAATATTTGTAACAGTCATCGCCCGGTTAACGATGAAAATAATTGAAAAAATAGCATTTACAATTGGGGTGATATGCCACCCAGAACAGTTTGGATTGGAAAAATTTTCTTCTAACCTATGATGAATTTTTCAAAATGATTAGATCAACATTCGCGATTACGTGTTATTTCAATACGAATTCAAAATTTAGGTTTCCGCATGTCCATCGTCGTCTGCTCCATTTAAAATAATACTACCGCCCGCATTTGTCAGAAAATAACACGGACAAAGTCTAAAACAATACTTTTATTTAGTTTCTAATTGAATTAAGACTAGTCAGATTTGTGGTCAATTCATTATTTACCTTTCTTTTGAGGAAAATTGAAAAACCAATTCACTAGAAACAACTAAATGGATGCGAATATTGTCCTTGCCACCCCTGCAACACCTACTCGGAATACAGGGCGGAAATTCATAAATTGTGTCAGTCTGGAAATTCATAAATTGTGTCAGTCGCACCGAGATACTTTTGAGCTAGCGAGTAGGCCTACTACGCGACCTGTTGCGACCAGCGACCGGCTAGTATGATTTGAGCATTAAATTATCCGTCATCATACATATATCCTCACTAAATGAAAGTTTACTTACGGTTATTTATAAAAGTAATGTTTGTAATTGTGCATGTAATGTTTACCCAAATTCACAAAATACACATAACTGGGTAGTGCGTGTGTGAAGGTGAAATAATACTTGATGAATTTATTTTTATCGTTTCGAGTTTGATTAACACTCGATGTATAAACACGATTAGATGGCCTTGGATTGGGTTATTTACTACAAGAAATAAATGAAATTTATTTTTTAATCAACTTCATTCACTTTAATAACGTAACCAAGCAGAAGGGTCATCTTTAAGATTGAATGAACATAAAACCATGTCAGACCTACGAATCACCTTTTTTCAAAAACTGTTGAATCGATATGATCGATTAAAAAGTTTCAAACCGTAACATACTTGTCATTCTCCTGTCATGGCCCGTTCAAGCAGCCCAACACCGGGCCCAACACTCGGGCTGGCACTATACTAAAGGAACTCCAACATTAATCTTAAATTTTTTTAAAATTTATTGCATACAATTTACAAATGATGATGTTCTTACGTTAGTACTTACCAGTATTTACATTAAATCGGTAAAAGAACTCTACGGGTCGGGTGTGTTGTGTTGGCTGATAGCCTGATACATTATATCGGTCGATAAGCTTCAGCAATGAACGGCCAAAATACAGTACTGGTTGCAAAATAATATGTAGACTATTTTATTTCGCCCATGTAAAAAGGTTCTATTCAGGACCAAAGTTATATCAGAAGAGAAAACGAAACAGCCCTGATATACCCCGGGAAATACATGTACATGTATACCTCCATTCGTGGTTGATATTCACCATCTTACAAAATGTTAGCCCCGATGTTAGCATTCCTCTGCTCCATGAATATGATGGATGACATATAAGAGTTATTCACGATTTAACTGTGTGGGTTGGAGTGTTTGACAACGAGTTTGTGCAAATATTTCCTTTGTACTTTTACGCATTTCTGTGGTGTACTATTAACACTATGCAATGCATATATAGTTTTTAGAACATTGGGAGAACTTAAAGGTAGATGTTCCGATTTTCGACTTGAAGTTTTCTATTCTACATGAAAGATCATCCTTAAAGGGTTGTATTCCAAAGTTTGAGTTGCATAACTCTAATGGTTCTTATTTTAGACGCACAAGATGCCGTGAAATGTGCCCATTGAGTTGTACACAAACTATATTGGTGGTTACCACCTTTCGCGGTAATTCGATGTTATTTCACCGATTTCTTTGTAATCATACTAATTTGGACCGTCAAATTTCAGTATGTTAATCAGAAAAATATGATCTTTCACACTGCAAAAACACCGGTGTTAAAAATAACACCGTTCGGTGTTCTGAGAGGTCCACACCAATTAGTGTTATTTTAACACTATCTTGGTGTTACATTAACACTTACAGTGTTATTTTTCACACTTGCAGTTGTTGAAAATGACACTACATGGTGTTGATATAACACCAAAAATTTAACACCGGTACACCGGTGTTAAATGTTTTTGGTGTGGACCTCTCACAACACCAATGGTGTTATTTTTAACACCGGTGTTTTTGCAGTGCATATGATATATGAAAATCGCCATATGTTTGAGAAAAATCTGTGTTATGAAAATGTGATCGGGTCATCTACCTTTAAGTTGGTGTTACAAGTTAGAGAAAATGTTTGAATACCATTGATGTTTCTGTTCAAAATGGTTGGCCTTTTGGAGGGGATGGGTCAAGGGGTCAAAGGGTCAATAGTAGCTCAATATTAGGCCTTAAAAATGGCTTTAATTGAGTTGAAAACTATGTACCAAACTCTGATTAGTTATTTAACCCAAGAAATTCAAAAGTTTACGGTCCGTTTTCTTATAGGGATAATGATAATGGTCTCACAATTCGTAGCTAGCAGGGGCGTCATATGGGTGGGGGACAGGGGGACACGCCCCCCTTTCAAAGTGTGGGGGGTTGTGGGACATAATAGCAGATGTCCCCCCCCACACTTTTTTAAATAACCCTGAGGCTGAAAGTGTCTAATTATGATGATGATGATGATGATGATGAGTGATGATGATGCCCCCTCAAAAGAAGCCATTTTATGCGCGGATTAGTACAATGTTTAATAATTCAAGCTTAACAACATGGTTTCAGGAACGTTTTCTGGACCATTTTAGTGGGAAAAATCCCCATTTTTGACCGCTTCGTGCGAGTTAGATGCCATGTTTCTTTATTCAAGTTATAAAAAGATGGCTACGCGCGGATGATTTTAAATGTTTTGTTATTCAAGCTTAACAACATGACTTCAGGAACGGTTTATTAACCTTTCTTTGACTTTTTTTTAAATGTTTTGTTATTCAATTTGATTACGATAGCTTCAGTTTTCTGGACTTTTTATTGTTAAAATAGGCATTTTTTTCGCGCTACGCGCGAATTAATCTCCGCGGGAATTATTTTTCATTTTGTGTTATTCAATTTCAACAAGATGGCTTCATAAACGTTTTTTGGACCTTTTTGGTGTTAAAATAGCAATTTTTTCGCGCTACGCGCATATAAGTCTCAATGTTTATTTATTATTTAAGCTTAACAAGATGGATTCAGGAACGTTTTTCTAAACCTTTCTTTTTACAATATCAATTTGTTTCAAGCTCAGCGTGAATTATGCTTACTACATTGTTATTAAATTGGAACCAGATGGCTTCAGAAACGTTTTCTGTACCTTTTTAGTATTAAAATAGGCTTTTTTGCGCGCTAGCAAATTAGTTTCACTGTTTAATTATCAGTCAAGCTTAACAATATGGCTTCAGGAACGGTTTTTAAACCTTTCTTTTTACAATAGCCAATATTTTCGTACTCCGCGCGAATCATTTTTAATTTATCCGAATTTCAAAACCCTTACGCCGTGTTGTTTGCTTTTGCAAAATTGAAGGGGAAAAAAAATCAAATTTTGGATGATATTGATAATAAGCCAATATTGGTTGGAAATGAAGTGAAGGCTTTTCAATTAAAATGTGGTTAAAAGTAGACACAAATCGCACAAAATGGGTTCGAAAATTGAACAAAAAACCAATTCCAAGGGCGGCACACCGCCCCCCTCCCTGTCCGCGTTACCGACCACCGAGAAGGAGATCAAAGGCAAACAGTTTCCACAATTTAATATAAATGATAAGTTAATTAAACTACTTTCACATCCGGTAAACCCCATAATCCTTTATTAGGTTTAAAGGGGCACTGAGAGATGGGAGTGCCCCCTCCATTTTTACATGTATTTTTACATGTATACCTAAATATATACATTTCCAATTGCAATGTGTCGGCGCGTCTCGTAAGATTTTAAGCATTTATTTGGCTCTAGAAATGTATAAAGCAAAATACGATGCACAACTTTCGAATTGCATTTAGTCGGCAATGATTCAACACATAGGGTACGTAGCAATGTCCAATCCTTTGTAAAGTTGAATAGATAATCGTAGTATGTTATCACGTTGTTATTCCTTCTCCCTAGGCTACTATTTCCATGCTTCAGTTTAAAACTTTTAATTATTTCACCAATCTCATAGCTAACTCACTTAATAACATTATTTAATTACAACAAAGAGAGGTTGGACACGGATTCGAACCTGTAACCTTTCGCACCACTTGCGAAGTCCTAATCCACTGAGCTATGCAAACCAATCTTGCAGAGGAGTTTTTTTGTAATACTTAAATCAATATCATGACGGAATAAAGCATAGTATACATATGATGAGACTGATTGGCAAAATGTTGTTTACGGTTTATAAATACGCTAGCGGCATATCCTTTTTTAAAGGAATTATTATTCCTATCCGTAATGACCCGATCATACAGGTACCCAAGGGAAAATTGTAATTGTGATACATTTTGAAAATAGATTCGCCAGAAGCCCTCTCGTTGTGTTAAAAATGCCTAAAACCAATGAGCTTTGTACGTCGGACCCTCGCCAGGGGCATTTGGACCCTAATGAGGGTCCCTGGACCCATCAGTAAAACGCTCGATTTGTTTCTGCAGCACCACCAGGGCATTTAAAACTTTCTTGGGGGTGAACATTTTTAACTTCGCCCACCTGTAACTGCACACCTGGTTACGCCCCCGATCAGAGAGCATTCACAACGGCTCAATTATACCTTGGAAATTTGTTTGAAAAGGTATTAACTCAACCAATTCACAACAGGGCAGTATGCTAGCTCAGTGTTAGCGACGTCACCATTTGTTTTGAGGGTATGACAGGATGTTTAGTTTTACAGCCCTGGATGAGATTGGTATCAAAAACCTGGCGATAGATTCTCATAAATTATATACCACAATAGTTATGTTAACGTTTTCTAGTACACAGTTGTGTTTCACTCGTTTCATCATGGCGTATTTCCCGTTGCTGACGTTTACCAGTGCGTTATTAATTTGGAGTCAACTATTATGCATTGCCACTACCATGACTAGTAATCGGAACACTGATTTTGCCCAATATGTCTACCCAAAAGGTAGCATACCATGCAAACTGTACAATCGAACACACGCTGATTGCAAGTACAGAATGCTGGTTAGTATACCGCCGCTTCCTCATCGTAGTTCACTAGAAATGCTTGATCTGAGTTACAACAGCTTGCCTTATTTACCAGACGACGCATTCCACGGGCTTCGCAGACTGAAAGTCCTTGATTTGTCTCATAATGAACTGGAAAACATAACGGGATCACCTTTTAAAGATCTCAAATTACTTCAGGAACTTAATCTGGAAAACAATTTGATAACTAGTCTTAGTGGTGCAACGTTTACCGGATTAATAAGTCTAAAGTCCCTGAATATGTGGGTGCATCGATACGACAGCTACCGAGTGACAAGCGTTATTGGCACTCCTTTCATTGAACTTCAGCTCCTACGTTATCTGAAGTTGAGCGTATATAGTGCCTGCGATAATGTCATCGGTTTGTTTATCGGTCTAGACAATCTGTTAGACCTAAATCTTGATGTATGCTGTGATGCTGTTGATTGGTCAGATGGCGTGTGCTTACTAAGATCACTGAACACTTTGAGAGTTACATCATACCCCATAGGTATTGCAAGCGGTAATAAATGCTTCCAAGAGATTCCCTTGAAATACTTATACTACGATCAACGTTTATCGGTTGGCAATCCACAAGCAAATTTTGAACTCTTCAGTAATCTCACTTCACTGTCGCTAATAGCAATCATGAAAAGCTGTGCAGATGTGGTCACCTTTCTTAGTCCAATTAATTCTCCACTGGAGGAATTGATATTGTTGTTTCCGTGTAATGATTACAAATACTTTATTTTAAACTCCACAACTCTGGCCCCATGGGCAAAATGGAACTCATCACTTTACAATATTGATATACTTAGCGATATATATCGTTTGGAGGGGTCACCGTTTGCGTGGTTTACCAATCTCCGCAAACTGCGCTTATCACGCATTGGTTTTCAATCCTCCAGCAACCGACTCAAATCCATTCCAGGCGTTACACCTTTACCACGGGATACCTTCAAAGGTTTAGACAACTTAGAAGAGTTGTCTGTGAATGGGAATTTTGATGCAATCACCACAAATGCACTCCATGTATTTAACCATCTCAAACACTTATGGCTTACAAATAATCAAATAGTTTACATTTCTGCTGATCAATTTTGTTCACATTTATCCTATCTTACATATTTGGATCTTTCACATAATATGATAGTTCGGATTCCATGTCAGTCTCTTCCACATTTGAGAATTTTAAAGATGACCGATAATGTTCAAGATGTGAAATCTGGCTTTCTCATTTCCTCCTTGTGTAAGATGTCACCTAATATGCATGAAATAGATATACCAGGGTCTTTCACGATTACTGTGACATTAACAGGAGGATTTTCTTGTCCTAATCTTGTTAACCTAAGTATGTCACAAACTAGAATAGTTCTAAACTACAATAACACATATTGGGATACCACATATTGGCCTCATGTAAATACTCTACAGCTAGCTCAACTTGTAGAGATCTTCACCGATATATGGCAGCCTTTATCATCTGTCAAACAAATAATGGTTACAATCCGGGCTCCTGAACTGACAAATTTAGACTTGAGTTCAAATCAGATAGAGGAAATTGATAAGAAAGATGTCACATTTCTGCGTAATCTGACCTATCTCAATTTAGCAAACAATAAGCTCACTTCAGTAGGTAATCTACGGTACCTCGCAAACATTCATACATTAATACTGAATGGAAACAAAATTACAATTGTCCCAAAGATGCTTCTATCTCAACCCAGCCATCCATTCTTGGAATTCTTAGACCTGAGAAACAATGCATTTGAATGCGATTGTACTGTTGAACCGTTGAGGTTGTGGATACTTGGCGATACAGATGTTTATCTTGAGATGGGAGACGGGTCACCACTTGCAGGATTATATCAATGTTCGTTACCAGATTCACTGAAAGGAGTAGGTGTCACAGAGATAGATTTGGACTGCAGATCACCTCTCTGGTTGTACATGTCTATTAGCATCCCGAGCGCCTGTACAGTAATACTTGTTGCTATCTTAGCGATAAAATATCGCTGGCATATTCAGTATAAACTGTTCCTAGTCTTCAATAGAAGAAAGCGCTATCATAATTACATCGACAATGCTTATGAGGAGGACGATGACGACGACGAGAATGGGATCCCTCGGTTTGATGCCTATGTTGCATATCACGAGGAAGATGAAGATTGGATAGACGGAGAACTTCTACGAAATATTGAGGTAGGAGAGGAACCCTTCAGACTTTGTCTTAGAAGCAGAGATGTCCCTGCCGGACGACCGTTAATCAGTGCAGTTTCCTTGTGTATCCAAAGAAGCCGCAAATCACTGATGATTCTGACTCCTCGTTTCGTTGAAGACAACTGGTGCTACTTCCAGTTAAGCATGGCCCACCAAAGGTTACTGGAAGAAGGCCACAATGTGTTGATCCTTATAATCTTGGAAGAAATTCCAAATGATAAGATGACTCTTATATTAAGGCAGCTATTCTGCAAAGTGCGATGCCTGAAATGGCCAAATGATGCGTACGGACAGCGATTGTTTTGGCAGCGCCTCAGGGAAGAAATTAAAATACCAGTTCTTATAGATCGGCGCTATAATATTTATCCCCAAAGATAAGGTAGGCCTACCTTTCTTTTCTATTTTTGCCATGAGCCCATCGGATGTTGTAAGAGTCATATTTGTCTCTCTCTATGTCTTAATGGTAAGCGCACCGATCAAAAGACTTTAATCAATGATAATATTCTTATTTTGAAAAGCTGAGACAAGTAGGAAAAATTAGGTGTACCAAATATGCGGACTCCACAACGCTCGAACTCTTTGCGCTCTCACACATGCGTAGTAGGTCCACCACAAAAATAAATGACGCAGCCTGATTGGTCATACTGGTCGTTGAATACTGGAACATGCCAATACCGGTCGATCCTGGTACGATTTTACTGTTCCAGTATCGGTCGATACTGGAACACAACTGGAACACCAAATTGTGTTCCAGTATCGAGCGATACTGGAACATTTTAATGTTCCAGTACTCTGATGATACTGGAACACATGATACCAATGAGATTTGTCCTAGTTTTAAACGATACTGGTACATAATTATGTTCCAGTATCGCCCGATACTGGAGCATTTTATATGTGCCAGTATCGACCGATACTGGAACTCTGGCTTTGCACCTGTATCGGACGATACTGGGTATTCCAGTATCGAGCGATACTAGTACAGTCCAGAATCTGGGACCTAAAGTACACTTCTTCCGACAGTTTAAAAAAAAATCTGCAATTGCGTTTGAAACAGGTAAAGAAGGAGTATGCCGTATTACCTGTATTTATGTTGGAATGTATACCTAGGCATGATAAGGAAGGAAGTGGCAAATCTGAATGAATAAAAACCTCAGCTCAGGATAACCTGGGAATGACCTGGGAATGATCCAGGGATGGCCATTGGCGGTGGATCTGGTGGGGGTGGGCGTGGGGAAGGCGGCAGTGACCTCAGTGTCAATCTGAGAATCCCGAGCGGGACCTCCACCAGATGGCTTCTCATCACCAGGTTTCGCTGGTAGTAAATCTAATTAGAAAATAAATGTTTCCCTTTCCGTTCTTACATAGTTTACCTGTACGTCTAAGGTAGAAGGAATTTAATTAGAGCGTGTTAAATGTTGTCGCCATGAACTATGTCGCGAATACGAGATATCTCCTGTATAATCTTTTAAGATTATACAGGAGATAGCTCGTGGTAAAACATGCCACTTGATCCGGTAATGATTCCTTTTTGGTATATTTGCGTAGTATTTCCTGACAGCTCTTCTCCAGTTTTGCATTAGTATCAAATACATTTTCTTTCGCTCCTGAAAAGTATGGTTTAGATTCTGTACGAAGTAGTGATTACATTCATTATCGCCAAATTGTGATAATAGTGTTGTTTGCCCTCCAGATGTCCAGTGACTTCAAATAGGTTGATAGATAAAACTATTGCTCTCCTCAAATTGATCTCATCGATTGTACACGTATCTGTTCCAAGATAACACACTTAGACATTTCCTTCCTTCAAAACAACAAATTGGTTCATTCTTTTCTTTTTTTTCTCGAAAATATTTAACAATGAAGTCGACATTCTTTAAAATTCACTATAAAACATACGGTGAGCTGTATTCATTGGCCATTTGAGATGCGCAGTAGCATCCATGCTAATCGCTCCTCCAAGATGGAGCTACGATTACCCTATACCTTTGATGAATAGATAAATTATAGTTTTACTCAATTGAGTACCTTCTTTTGGATTTTTAACAATTTTGACAACTACAAGGATTTGATTGTCATTAGTACCTAGTTTTATCCCAAGTGGTATATGATTAGTTTGCCTCATCCCGCAAATTGAGTTGACATAGTCACTGTAGTTGGGGAAAATAATGAGGGATATTGAATTCCCAGGTATTTGTAATGTAGTATTGTAATAAATAAGGTATAAGATTATTAACGCTATGTATTTACTCTATGTTAGTGGTTTAATCACACTATTTGGGTTATACCACTTGTTCTCTCTCTTAAGTGGATTGGCTTGGCTCAGAATTGAAACAATAATTGCTACGATAGGATGGAACGTCGCAAATGTTCACCACTAAGAGTCATCTTCCCCTCGCGCTACGACGCAGGATATGAATTGCTACAATGATACAATATTCGCGGTGTCCATACACATTTAATAACGTCGGTTATACCAATTGGATTGGATTGGTATTATTGTGTTTTGTAACAGCCACTGCTGACGTGCTGATAGAATGAGAGTATGTTTCACCAAGAGTGAACATTAATTTTTAAATCCTACGAAATTATTTTATTGTTTTATCTGAGACTAATCAGTCTCAGGTTTTATATCAATATGCTTACTAATCCCAATACATTATAAACCACCATCTTTATACAGGTTGCTTTTATATTATATATAATACAGAGATAGAAATGCTCATACCCTAACCCTAACCCTAAAGCGGGATCAGATATATGCAACCTAAGGTTGTTAAATTGGATTTATTTTCAACCTGAGGTTGTTTTATTGATTTTGTTCTCAACCTCAGGTTTATTTATTGCAGTATTCAACCTGAGGTTGTTTTATTGAATTTGTTCTCAACCTCAGGTTTCAATAAAAGTGATACAACCTGAGGTTAGGTAAACTGAGGTCGAAAGGTGTATGAGCATTTCCCGGCCATCTCTGCATATATATATATATATATACGTATTTTCATAATTCATTTCCTTTTGGTGGTTTACTCTTCCATTATCTTCCTTCATTGATTCTTCGCCTAAATTCAATTCATCTTTACCATATTGGGTTTTTCTGGCGATTCTGAGAATCTTTTCGTAGGGAGAGGTAATATAAGAGGCTTAAGAGGGTGCTGTTAGTCGGTCGATACTGGAACACAACTGGAACACCAAATTGTGTTTTTTATGTTCCAGTACTCTGATGATACTGGAACACGTGATACCAATGAGATTTGTCCTAGTTTTAAACGATACTGGTACATAATTATGTGCCAGTATCGACCGATACTGGAACACTGGCTTTGCACCTGTATCGGACGATACTGGGTGTTCCAGTATCGAGCGATACTAGTACAGTCCAGAATCTGGGACCTAAAGTACACTTCTTCCGACAGTTTAAAACAAATCTGCAATTGCGTTTGAAACAGGTAAAGAAGGAGTATATGTTGGAATGGTCGGTATACCTAGACATGATAAGGAAGGAAGTGGCAAATGCGAATGAATAAACACCTCAGCTCAGGATAACCTGGGAATGACCTGGGAATGATCCAGGGATGGCCATTGGCGGTGGATCTGGTGGGGATGGGCGTGGGGAATGCGGCAGTGACCTCAGTGTCAATCTGAGAATCCCGAATCTCCACCAGATGGCTTCCCACCCCCAGGCCTACAATCCCTCGCTGGTAGTAAATATAATTAGAAATAAATGTTTCCCTTTCCGGTCTGCTTGTTACATAGTTTACCTGTCATACGTCTTAAAGGTAGAAGGAATTTAATTATAGCGTATTAAATGTTGTCGCCATGAACTATGTCGCGAATACGAGATATCTCCTGTATAATCTTTTAAGATTATACAGGAGATAGCTCGTGGTAAAACATCCCACTTGATCCGGTAATGATTCCTTTTTGGTATATTTGCGTAGTATTTCCTGACAGCTCTTCTCCAGTTTTGCATTAGTATCAAATACATTTTCTTTCGCTCCTGAAAAGTATGGTTTAGATTCTGTACGAAGTAGTGATTACATTCCTTATCGCCAAATTGTGATAATAGTGTTGTTTGCCCTCCAGATGTCCAATGACTTCAAATAGTTTGATAAAACTATTGCTCTCCTCAAATTGATCTCATCGATTGTACACGTATCTGTTCCACGATAACACTCTTAGACATTTCCTTCCTTCAAAACAACAAATTGGTTCATTTTTTTCTTTTTTTTCTCGAAAATATTTAACAATGAAGTCGACATTCTTTAAAATTCACTATGAAACATATGGTGAGCTGTATTCATTGGCCATTTGAGATGCGCAGTAGCATCCATGCTAATCGCTCCTCCAAGATGGAGCTACGATTACCCTATACCTTTGATGAATAGATAAATTATAGTTTTACTCAATTGAGTACCTTCTTTTGTATTTTTAACAATTTTGACAACTACAAGGATTTGATTGTCATTAGTACCTAGTTTTATCCCAAGTGGGGTATGATTAGTTTGCCTCATCCCGCAAATTGAGTTGACATAGTCACTGTAGTTGGGGAAAATAACTAGGGATATTGAATTCCCGGGTATTTGTAATGTAGTATTGTAAAATGAATAAGGTATAAGATTACTTACGCAATGTATTACTCTATGTTAGTGGTTTAATCACACTATTTGGGTTATACCACTTGTTCTCTCTCTTAAGTGGATTGGCTTGCCTCAGAATTGAAACAATAATTGCTACGATAGGATGGAACGTCGCAAATGTTCACCACTAATAGTCATCTTCCCCTCGCGCTACGACGCAGGATATGAATTGCTACAATGATACAATATTCGCGGTGTCCATACACATTTAATAACGTCGGTTATACCAATTAGATTGGATTGGTATTATTGTGTTTTGTAACAGCCACGTGCTGATAGAATGAGAGTATGTTTCACCAAGAGTGAACATTAATTTTTAAATCCTACGAAATTATTTTATTGTTTTATCTGAGACTAATCAGTCTCAGGTTTTATATCAATATGCTTACTAATCCCAATACATTATAAACCACCATCTTTATACAGGTTGCTTTTATATTATATATAATACAGAGATAGAAATGCTCATACCCTAACCCTAACCCTAAAGCGGGATCAGATATATGCAACCTAAGGTTGTTAAATTGGATTTATTTTCAACCTGAGGTTGTTTTATTGATTTTGTTCTCAACCTCAGGTTTATTTATTGCAGTATTCAACCTGAGGTTGTTTTATTGAATTTGTTCTCAACCTCAGGTTTCAATAAAAGTGATACAACCTGAGGTTAGGTAAACTGAGGTCGAAAGGTGTATGAGCATTTCCCGGCCATCTCTGCATATATACAGGGTGTCCCAAAAGTCTATGCACGTTTTTGAAGAGTCATATCTCATAAAATATAAATCATATGGTATAAATTTAACCATATTTTGATAGACGAGACTTGGGAAATTATTTTGATACCAAACACAACCCTATTGGTGAACCTAAAACATTATAACACTGGTTGGAAGTTTTTGGCCATGTGCCAGACCCACCCATACCAAATACCACACATTGTTGCTAAAATCAGGTGCGCATAAATTAACAGTATGAAAGCAACGTTGCGCATTAGTCAAAGTTCACATGCTTACCTTGCAACATTAATGTTATTACCAAACTCGGTCACTCATAACATAAATAGGCGTAGTAGACAACATTGCACAGTAAAAGTCTTCATTCAAGATGGTAAACAGCATAGGATAAGCGAATACAAATTGTATGGTTCTACGCTGAAACAAATTCAGTTCAACTTACTCAACAAAAGTTCAGAAAACATTTCAAAGTGAAACGCGCACCAGGAAGAATATCCATTTTGAAGTTAGTGGATACATCTTTTAACACAGGAACTGTGCATGGTTTGTATCGATGTGGTAGAAAGACTGGTAGATCAACAAGTCACATTGATGTCATAAGACATGCAGTAGCCAAAGGTCCAAAGAGATCTATTCGCCGACTTTCCGCAGAAAACAAGATTAAAAGATCAATTGTTCACAGAATTTTGCGTAAGGACTTGAAGAAGTTTCCATACAAGATTGAGATCAAACAAAACATTAAAGCAGCGGACAGATATAGTTTGTTATTATGATGGGATCACTGTAATGTAAAATTATAAATATTAATTGACCGATCACTTTCCGTGTAACTAACTCTACCCGTCTTTTGTTAATCTCAATAGGTATGGATTTATGAACTTTATTCCTCCAAAGTATAAAATTACATTTTTGCAGTAATATATATTTTACTTCTAGGGTGGCATTACAACCAGATGTTACTCCAATGTTTGGTATCAAAATTATTTCCCACATCTCCTCTTTCTAAATATGTATTCATATTTTCAATACGACTTATATTTTGTGAAATACAAAGCTTCAAAGTCGTGCATAGACTTTTGGGACACCCTGTATATATATATATATACGTATTTTCATAATTCATTTCCTTTTGGTGGTTTACTCTTCCATTATCTTCCTTCATTGATTCTTCGCCTAAATTCAATTCATCTTTACCATATTGGGTTTTTCTGGCGATTCTGAGAATCTTTTCGTAGGGAGAGGTAATATAAGAGGCTTAAGAGGGTGCTGTTAGTCACACATATTTACTCCCTATTCGTTATGGTTACCCAAAGTCACTGGTATACATACAGTGACTTGATCATGTGACTATTAAACAGTACACTCTCCTCCCACTCACCACTCTACTTGGTAGCAAAGCTCTATATACATAGTTTCATTCGAGTCTGGGTCATTGACTACTCTCTAAATGTAAAAAAGCTAATACTCACTCTTTGAGAGCTCGTGCAGGGACAGCTCTTTTTTACGGAGTGATTTTCACTCTTTTCAAAGTAGACATCACTATGAATGGCACATCACTCCAAAAAGAGCGAACTTCACTCCCAAAGTGAGCTGTCCCTCCACGAGCTCTCTAAGTGTGAGTTTTAGCTCTTTTACATTTAGAGAGTACACAGGTAGTAGACGAGTCTTGGTCTACAACGAAACGACAGGTTCGAGACTTGGTCTGGAAGCAAGTAGAGCTTTGATACCAATAGTAGAATGGAGCCAAAAAATACTAATCTTCCAGAGCCGGAGGCATCCTACGTGGTGCAGCGCCGATTGCTCTAAAATAAAGTGAACGGACGTACAAATAAAACTGAAGAGTGATGTGTCTCTTTTATGTCTCTCAGCTGAACCATGGACTTATTTTCTAATAAGTCCATGGCTGAACAAACCATGCATTCTGTGAGCGCGGTGTTTGTAAAAACACGTGCACGCGTACGTACGATTGTACAGTCACGTACGGCCTCTGTGCATGTACTTCACAATGGTAATAAAAGATACCGCCTATATATTTGTGTGCAGTCAAGCTTATACTCGGTGTTTTATCTTATCTGACGAATTCTCCTTAATACCACGTGGCGAAGGCGGCTTTATAGCCCTGCGGGGCTTAATCTAAATTGGACCCTAAACTGACCAGCAGTGGTTAACGATGGAAGCCCCATTCCCTTTGGTGCTCCACACGTCGGGTCTGTCCCTTGTGCCCTATGGAGTTAACGGGATGGACCGTGAGCACAGCAAGCGATAGGTTGCATTACAAATAAGTAGTAGGGAGAATTCAGAATGATCAATCGTACGTACGTACGCGAGTACGTGTTTTACAAACACCGTTCTGCGGGTGGGTATTGAAGGTAAGTCAACTCGAGAAAGATACAATATCGACAGTGTTGCCAACACCGCGGTTTGGCCGCGCAATTGGGCTACTTATATCGAGTTGGCTTGCTTTATACACACTTTGCAATGCCGTACCGGTCATCTGATAGGACAATGCTGTAGGACTTTAAGCTAAAGGAGTAGATCTACAACTCAACACTGGCGTAGCCATCGTGTTGGAGCATGCGATTCATGTCTATCGTGTATTATTTGTTCTCCCCGATAGGAATACCGCTGTTGGCAAATTAAAATGTGTTTAGTTAAGCAAAACAAAACAGCAATACCTAGAATTAGTAATAGCGTATGTAATCAGGGATACTATTAATTTTGGGATAGGAAAGTCGTATACTAACACACGTAGCGAAAACGGTTCCGTTTGCATAAATTACATAAATTATGGTAATCATCGGAATGTGTCGGTGACCGGCGTTTAACGCGTTTAACAATGTTTAACCAGGTTTAACGTAATATTTGGTCGGCATAGGTTTGAGGGCGTTGGGGATTTACACAGACGACG
Organism: Ophiura sarsii; assembly: GCA_035610835.1. Taxonomy (NCBI): domain Eukaryota; kingdom Metazoa; phylum Echinodermata; class Ophiuroidea; order Amphilepidida; family Ophiuridae; genus Ophiura; species Ophiura sarsii. The sequence goes on from CM069442.1 coordinate 33,277,634, forward strand.
GTGGCCACGCGAAACCTAAATGTTGAATACGTAATGAATAACACGTAATCGCGAATGTTAATCTTATCATTTTGACAAATTCATCATAATTAGAAGAATTGTCATCGTTAACCGGGCGATGACTGTTAAAAATAATTCAAAATAGTGCACTTCCGTTGACATTATTGGATGGTCTGAGAGACGCGTGGCCATCGTCGTGTCGTCTGCTACAATCACGTCTGAATCACGCCTTATCGGTATAGCGCCCTCAATTCTATGCTGACCAAATTTTAATTTAAAAGTGGACCAGATCGGCAAGCTCACTGGCCACCCCTGATGTAATGTAGCATCACTGTCCATTCAGATGACCGTTATTTGTGAATCGATTGCTTTATCTGTTGTCTATTGAGTGGTGAGACGCTATTGAAATGGGATGATGGGTTATCCTTTCATTGCTTTGGAATTACAGATATTGGCTAAACGCGTATTCAGGGAAATCGATTTAATACCTGCAATCATTACAATGACGCCTAATATGTCAACAGCATCGATTCCCAAAGGAAATTGAATAGGGGTGTTGCTGTTTGAATCCATAAATTAGAGTTCTTTGGGAGAACAACAAACATCTCTGAAAGGGTTTTTTGTTTGTGCATGTAGGCCTTAGTGTAATAATGTGCAATTATGCACATTAACGCACACAGCGTTGTGCTCTCCCAATTTTTCAATGACTCGTTGGTGACCCCATTTTTTATAACAAAAAACAACAATAAATGACAACATTAATTTCATTATGGAACATTGTACGAGTTATTGGTATAGTAGTAAGCCTTTCATGAATATTTATTTGTAAGCATGCCGAAGCAACTTTGTGTTTACGAGGTTCCACTGTATGTACAGCTACCAGCCCTTCCTGATTTCGCGGAAAACTTCCTGACAATATATTGATATTGCCCTGGTAAAACACAAAACCTATATATTTTGTTGCCCGTCTAAAATAATATTCAGACACTTTTGGCACATGAATCAGGAAGATGTTAAAAATACAAAGAATTAATACAAAGAATAATTCTTTGTATTTTTTAACATCTTCCTGATTCCTGTTTTTAAATGTGCCTGATTATTAGAAGATTATGATGTTGGTGGCTCTGGGTAGAATTAAAAATCAGATGCGAGGTCGACTAATAGACTACCTTAGGACTCTATCTAAGCCTAGAATAACTGCTCCCGATCCGAGAACCGCTATCAACCCGAGAACCGTCCCGTGGCTTAAACTTCTGCTATAGCTCATACAGCATATTTAGTATAACTTAAGGGGGCTGTCAAGTGTCATTTCGTATTTTCCAGGAATTTCACTTTTCTTCATTTTTCAAAACTTCAGAGTGTTATCTATCAGTACATGCAAAGAAATTTTCAATTTTGAAATTCCAAAAGCCTATTTAGAAGGATTTAAATCCCTTATTGTAATCATTGACAAAGTAGAATGGAAAAGTCTGCCCGCAGGGGATCAGCGAAACTCCCATGCGCCGCGTATCCCGTGTTTTGTTTTTCACGCAAATTAGCACGCGCCAGTTCGCTTAAAGTACGCGACGCTGTTGTTTCGAAAGCCGTCATTGCGTGCTGCGTTACCGGCTATGTTTTTGCTGCGTTTGAGGGCTTGTTCATACGCATTGTTTACGCATCGGAGGCCCGACTTATCAAACCGTCATTTTTGCCGGGGTGTGGCTGAGCCTGAAGCAAGTAGGCCTATAGTTTTAGTATTACAGACACGATAACTCAATACAAACTGCATCTGATGGACAGCAAGTAAGTTTAACGCAACAACCATGATTTTCGCCAGGTTCCATTTTTTTTGTTTTTTGTTTTAGGCCTATTTCCCGATTTTTCGGATCATTTTGTGGAAATTCACGTTTGTTGTATTTAAAAATCCCATTTTGTTGCCTTATTTGGTCAATAAATAAAAAAATATCTCAGATATCAAAAAACAAAAAAAATGGAACCCGGGTAATTTTCTTAAGATTACAAAAATCGTAAAAGGACAGATTTTCAAGAAATATTTTTTTGGTTACCTTGTCCGAATTGAAGACTGGTCAAAATTCTCGTTTTTTATGATTTTCTCCAAAATGGTTCTTTTTAGAGCAATTTCATGTTCATGGTTAGATTTATTGAACCCTTTCCTTCAAAAAAATGTATACTTGTATATGGAATATATGAATAATGACGTAGTTACGGCAGTTTTACGGAAGCTATTTCTGACACTTGACAGCCCCCTTAAACAATGCACGAATCCAGTGCTAGGGATGTAAACTTTAGTGGCATCGTTTTGGCATTGTTTTTGAAAAATAAACATCCGTGTTGTCTCAACTACTGCAATGTACCTATCTAGAGCTCCTTTGCCCATATACTCATTTCTCTCAAATTAAAATACCTTGGGGTGGGGAGATAAACATTACATATACAAACTCGTGCTTCGCACTCGTAGTATAATGTGTAATTTATAATGTTAGCGCAAGCTAGGTTTGGTTTAGAACCATCAATTGTATCCAGGTCATGGTTTAAAACTGTAAGTCACCGTCAATAATAACGTGACCATTGGTGCTATTTATAGCATTAACAACATCAATCATATTGGGCAAAAGTGTTTACGATCATCATGAGCATTCACAACATTTGGTGCGTAAATAATCCACAGATAGTATTAAGAATATCGAATTGTATGCCTACTTTACTTCGCGGCCTTTTTTAATGTATCATGCCTCTAATGTGCTTTTAAAGCACATTGTAGGCGTGATACATTATTGAAATAATAACATATTAACATATTAAAGGCAGAGTGCATGAAGTGGGGAAACAGGGAGTAGGCGCACCGCTATGGGTTAATGGCACGCATTTTCAGAAAATCCTTTTATCAAAACATTACTTCTTTAATTAAAAGTATTACATTGGATCAACATTGAGGATTATGCCTATTCATAGAATTGTTGATACTGGAGATAAAGGATACTCAAAACATTTTTGTTCGAAATCAATTAAAACCTACCATTACGCTACAAGGCCCGCTTAGCAGCGCTATAAATTGCTGCCCTAAAAACCGGCACCAAATTTTAATATTCGCCTTCCACCAAAGCTGGTTGCTATATGACATAATTCTCGTGTGCAACCAACAAAGCAAAAGCTTTATGCCTTATGCATGAATGCATCGTCAGCATTCATATCCTTTAGGGTGGCAGTGTGTCTGTTATGGTGTACCAATTCCCATCGATGCATCCATGGCCCCGATAATGTCGTGTCAAAATCATCCACAGCTTGATCCGAAGCTTGTTGTTCATGGCCGCTCTGCTGTTCGGAATTACCAATAACCTAAAATTAATGAAGAGATTATTTTTTTAGGAAATCATACTATATTCAAGATTATCTTGAACATTCAAAAACGGTAAAGAGACTATGACATGACACGACACGGCATAGCACGTCACACGACACGAATGCGTCAAGACAGGGCACGATACGACGAGACAACGATATTAAATGATAATGAGTTCAGACGACGATGGACACGAACGGCCGTTAATTTTGAATTTCCGTTGGTTTCAATGTAACAATGAATTTTGATTATATGACCCCATAAAATTCATCACACGTTGGAACTAAATTATTTCATCCTAAAACCGCTGGAGTTGGATAACCAACTCCAGTGTTAGTATCATTTTTTGAATTTAATCCGTTGTTAAGCGTTCGTCCCATTCACTTGATCACGTAGCCTCGTTCGCATATTTTAACCGTCTGGATGAGTTCCTATTTTGCCAGACGCCCTCATCGCATAGTTCATGTAGACTGTAGTTCGATGTGACTAATGTAGCGCACGGTTGTTGTAGACGTTGTAGATAACGTACGTTACCGAAACACAGAGCAAACAATGTGTAATATAAACTTGATCCCAAAATGATTATGCTGAATTAGTTTATCACATGAGTATTATGTATTATAATGTTTATCATTGAAAATATTTATTATACTAATATGGTTTAAACTACCTTGTAAGTATTCTTTTGTCCGTCAGTTCTGTCTACTTTTTCAAAGTTTTCCCAATTTATCTTGAAGTTTTTAACTTTTCTAGTTCGCATAAGTATACTTTCTTTAATACCCCACAATCCTACGGGCATGTCTGGATGCTGGTAGCGAAAATCTAGGGCCCATCGAATGCTATCTGATTCATTTGGAAGGCTGTTAATTGAAACGAAAATATAATTATTACAACATCAGCAACATGATGATAATAATTTACACTCAGGTAGGCCTATATATCAAAAAGGTGATCAAAATATATTTCGAACACTCGTGCAGTAACTCATTAATTGTGAACGTTAGACGCATGTGTAGGGTGGTCCAAAGGTGTTCAAAGTTAACTTCTACTTTTATTATTTTTATAATTCGGGCAATACATTTACAATTTGTGTACATGTGCCGTACATTGCTTCGTGAAGGGGTGTTAAAATATTTCGGTGAAGATGACGTAAGCCCTTTTTGTCAACACAAATTGAATGGAATGGAATGAAATGGAAATTTCAGGTGTTCAAAAGGTGTTTACATTTTCGTATCTGCACAATTCCCAAATGCCTTTAAATTTGGGTTCATTGGGTGATAGCGGGAACGGGAGTGGGGTCTGGGGAGAGGGAGGTGGCGGGATAGAGGGTTTAATAGCCTAACATGTGCACTACCTTCGATGTGGGATACAATTGCTGAACAAAACTGCACCGCCATACTCGAATTCACAAGTAACAACATCTTGTTTCATATCTACGCCAAGTGTTTTCTCCATCTCTTCATCCGTCACCTGAACGTACCACGAACCGCCGGCACAGCACGTGTGCGTGGCCGTTATGCCGCGCCGATGTCCACCTCGAACCATCTGGAATGAGATGGAATGACCAGAGAATAAAAATCAACAGACACCTAGCAAGGGATATGTTTAGATAGAAGAGAAGATATGGTAGGGAGAAGGTGGAGAAGGTCAGAAAAAGAAGGAAAAAAAGCTAGGCGAATAAGGACCATAGGGAATTTATCACCAACCACCAATAAATCGTCTAGATAATGGCAGATTGATTCGTACTATAAGGGAACAATGGTAACTCAGACCGCAACCAAGAAATCATCGAGAGAATGAGGCACTTTGTTCAAGGTTATTCAACTATTAAAATAACTTACGTGAGTACTTTCAATTAACCATTTGTTACTCGTACTTGCGCTCTGGAATATTAGTTTCCTTTTATACTCCTGAATGAACCTGATTTAATTGATTTTCATGGTGAGCAATACAGATTTATTTTACATTGAGTGGCTACTAATCTTTTTGGGACATCCTGTATTCCAAACCAACCTGTAGGGTTCCATTGTGCGAGTTCACATCCAAAAGAGGGATCCACATTGAAGGTATCAAAGTCTGAACAGCATTCTCGTCGAAGAAAGCGTTATCTGTAAGGATACAAAGAATTGGATATTTTTGATAAAGGTGACATACCACAGCGTGTCTCAGAGTGATTTATTATCGAGAGTGTTTCATAATAGTTGACTATGAATACTATCGGTATTTATTGGTTATTGTGATTCTTATTCTATAATCTCGGGTAAAGTATTTTGCTTTCTTAGGAATTTTATATTTGAAAATGGGACGTTTCTGATATAATATATACATTGGAGAGTTGAATGAGAGGGACCGGGAACGGCTAAAGAACGGGGGCGTTGCGAAAAGGGGGTCTTTGGGGGAGAAAGTAAACTATAGGGATCTTTAGGTGAAAGAGTGTTGAACTTTTCGTAAAATATGAGATAATTGCGTGAGATTAGTGCGATTAAAAAGAAATATGAGGTAATTGGTTGAGATCGAGGCTTGAATGGAGGGTCTCTTAACAGCCTTACACTATGCGTATCGCAACATATGGGACTACCCTCGGGCTAGGAACTACATGACACATCATCTTTTACTTGGAACTATTCAGTATTTTCTTTAGTTCCGCTCTTAACAATATTCCAGTGCTTTATCCTGAATTCCCGAAATCCCTGGTAAGGTATTTGTGTGATTTGATTAATTAAACACATATACCTTGATGCCATGGTAAATCAGCTTGTTCGTTAAACGGTGTCTGAAAAGAAAATTCAAATAAAACATCATAATTACTGGTTTAGTTGTGAGATGTAAGTTGGGGGCGTGGTATTAGATTCCATCTATCAATCAAGGTATTTATTCTACAACTCGATTAGTTTTCTTGTTATCTTACCAAATTGATACGAATCCATCCAAGGATATAAGAACAATCATACAAATTGCGTATACAACTATCGGGATCTTATGCGAGCTAATAGTAGGGGAGATGCGGGAGAGTTGAGCCATTTTTTGTATTTTGTGTCACCATATGCGGAAGAAAAGTACAAACCTGTAAAAAATGTATGTAAGATAAACTTTAGAGTGTTGTTTTCGTTGTGAAACAATAACAGTTGGGATAGCAGTTAAGGCCTATTTATACAAAAGGTTTGAAAAAAATTGGTAAAGTGGCTCAACTCTCCCTACAGTATGGGAGAGTTGAGCCACCATTACAGGAGAGTTGAGCCAGCATGATAAGTCAATGGCTGGTGAAAAAAACAAAATCATATTTTTTCAACTTTTGATTTATTAATCCTTAAAGTAAATATGGTGCTCAATTGTTATTATCATGGCACAAAATAACATTTTCTCTCATCTATTATACATTTTTCACCTTTAGTCCAAAAATCAAAATGTTACTACATGTTTTCCCTATGCTCAACTCTCCCCATGACCACTGGCTCAACTCTCCTCATGGTGACCATTTTGTAAATAACCCAATCCTGTCAGGTGTAGAACTTTTGGTATAGTTTACAATAGTTCTCTAAAATAATGGTCATATATACCCCCTTCAATAAACAAATTACCGCTATTATATTCTAAGTCTTGCTATGGGAAAAAAGACAAAACATTTATTTTTCTATTTTTCACTCAAAAGTGAAAAAAATGATTTTGTTTAGATATCTTTGATACTGAGCACACATGACACTAGAATTTAACACTAAGAATGTCGTATTGATGCTATATAACAATATATGCCAATATAAATGTTAGTAAGTTACTACTTTTCGAGTTATAGGGGGTGGTTCAACTCTCCCGGTGGCTCAACTCTCCCGCATCTCCCCTACCCTATATCTGTTTGCCGGGTTATATCAAAAGAAATAATGGGATAGGCCACACATACATGCAGAAAAAAAGTATTTTTATTATTACTTATTATTATTTTGTTTTAGTTGTTAATTATGTCACTCTACTGTGTGAAGTAAAGCATCACTTATTAATACATTAATTGCAGCCAAAAGCTAAACTCTGGGCCTACAATACAAGTAAATACGTTGTGATCAATTCTGGGCAACTTTTGTTACTTGGGCGACGAAAAGAACCCTGGTTTACAAACTAACCGAACCATTTAAAATAAAAATATTTGGGGAAATGTTGCGGAAAATGTTAATTCAAAAATAATTTTAAAAAAACCACACACAACAACTATTTCGAAATGTTTGAAAATGTTTTAAATTGTTTTTAAATTTCGAAAATGGTTTGTAAAAGAATCCACAAAAACGCCCGACCGACCTACTCTACCTCGTCGCATTTATAACTTTATTGTGATTGATTTCATACAATTTTCTTCAATGATGTAGGTTAGGTGTTCAGTATGGGGGGTGGGGGGGGGGGGGGGGGGGGGGGGGGGGGGGGTGGGGGGGGTGGGGGGGGGGGTGGGGGGGGGGGGGGGGTATGCTACAATATTGGTACCTTGCATCTCAGGTTCCACACGGGATTTCCTGCTACTTCCGGTCCAATAAGTTGTTCCATCATATTGAGAATGCGTTCATTGGACAGAGATTCTTGTAGCCCTGAAACGGGATATAAGACAGAGTATAGTCACTAATAATAGAATAAAGGGACTGGAAATGGACGTCATGTTCATTGTACGATGTAGGAGTAATACCATAGTGTTGATGAACAAAGATTCATCGTAGAGTCCGCCATGATGTAAACTATACGTCATATGCAGATTAGTGGTGTAGATATTTGTCATGTTTATCATTGGAGATATTATCTATTATAAAATCAAAACTATGTAAAAAGATCATGGGTTTGATATTTCAATTGCATAGATAGAGCGGTGTTATAACCTCGTTGGTTCACAGTAAAACCTGGTTCCATGGTTGATTTTCTTAACCCGACTACTTTGCTATATAAGGAAGCATTCATCATACATACCTGTGGTAAAACCTCACTTTTGTGTAACAAAATGGAAGCTCCAGGAAAGTCCTTCTCT
>CM069442.1:33286066-33312479 GCA_035610835.1 Ophiura sarsii
GGACGGAAAGCTATAAGCAAGACATGCAGGTGGGCATGCAGGTAGGAATGGTGTCAGCATGATTCTTTTATTAGAAAAGTAAAAAATGTGTTTTATATACATACATAGCCAATAATAAGCAAATTTTGAAGTATCCAAAACATGGCCGGCTCAAAGATGGGTTTCCAAGTGGGTCTATTTGGTTTTTAAAAATTAATTGAACTTTTAATCAAATACATATAAAAGTATACATTTTTGGTAAGGAAATACATCAGAGAATCATTTTAAGGGGGGACTTAAGGAAGTTTTTTTTGGAAATTTGTGAGTGCTGTAATTATTGAACTATCTCAAATGTATAGAAGTATACTTTTTGGAAAGGAAATGGATTTGAGAATCCAAATTTGGCGTCAATTTTGACCCAAATGTTGATTTTCTTTTTGTGGAGAAAATCACAAAATTCACTTTTTTGACCCAAATATTTTGGACAAAGCTAGCAAAATAATTTTGAGTAAAAAATGCCCAAATCGCTTGATGATGATGCAAAGACACTAACTTAGGGACATTTTTGTTGTTGAACAAATCCATTTCCTTTCCAAAAATGTATACTTCTATACATTTGAGATAGTTCAATAGTTACAGCACTCACAAATTTCTAAAAAAAACTTCCTTAAGTCCCCCCCCCCCCCCCTTAAAATGAATATTTGCTTTCAGTTTTCAACTAAATTCTGTTTTTATTACCTTATTTCAAAGATAATTAAGTAATAAGCATATAGTCACTGGATGTATCCAAACCTGTGGCTAGCCGGCTACAAACAGCCAGCCAGATAGGTTTCAAAAGTGGGTCTATTTTGGTTTTAAAAAATCACGATTTTCAACTTTCAACTCTATCACATGTGGGGTCCTTTAAAATGAAATTGGGTTTCAGTTTTGAAATAAATTTGTATGGTCTTTTTAGGCGTCTGTCCTTGTAAACTGGGGATTGTGGGTTCGAGTCCTTTGCTGGTGAATACATGTCCATCCTTATTTTAGTTAGGATATTCAGTGGTGCTGTTATCCCTCACTTTCAGTTGGAATGAGTTTCTCTATACTATGATTTTGAGTTTGAACAAATTTGATCATGTACATATTATTCGCAGGTCATATGAGTGACTCCTATATAGTTCAATCAGTTCCAGATTGGCGAGAAATATTTATTTTTTATCTATCCGCGCGCAAAAGTAATCTAAGCGTATAGCGCGATTTTGGCATACACAGGCGTCACGCATACAATGACACTGTGACCGTGCGCGCCATATTGCGCCATACCCATGGGCGGAAATCCCGGGGGGGATGGGGGGGATTTATCCCCCCCACTTTTTGACCTGGGGGGATGGTCAATGTAATCATCCCCCCCTGATTTTTCACATCTACCAAAAAAAAAAGGAAAAAAGGGGGGGGGGGGGGGGGGAAGGAAAAAAAAAAAAAAAGGGGGAAAAGGAGAAGAAAAAAAGGAAAAAGAGAGGGAGGGAGGTACATAAGAACGTTTGGAGTTTATTGTACGTTGGTTAGGATACATACGCGTATGTACGTTAAGAATCCATCTTTTGGAGGTAACTAATTAACTTCTTTCTGGTATAGGCCTAAATCTGCCTATTTAAAAAGCCAATATTGATCAGAAATAAAGTGATTGCTTTTCAATAAAATATTGGTCAAAAGTATACCAGATCGCACGAAATGAGTTTGAAAATTGAAAAAAATTCTACTTCTCAGGGGGGCATATCCCCCCCACTGTTGGAGCTTTTAAACCATCTATACTAAAATCAAGAATATATCAGTATAAAAATGCTCAACTTCTTTTGTTCATTGATAAAAAACAAAATATTTATTGAAAATGAAGCGATGGCTTTTCAATACAATATTGGTCAAAAGTATTCACCAGATCGCACCAAATGAGTTTGAAAATTGAAATTTTTTCTACTTCTGAGGGGGGCACATCCCCCCTCAGACTCCCCCCTCTTGAAGCTTTTAAACCATCTATACTAAAATCAAGAATATATCAGTATAACAAATGCTCAACTTCTTTTGTTCATTGATAAAAAACTAAATATTTATTGAAAATGAAGCGATGGCTTTTCAATACAATATTGGTCAAAAGTATACACCAGATCGCACCAAATGAGTTTGAAAATTGAAATGTTTTCTACTTCGGAGGGGGCACATCCCCCCTCAGACTCCTCCCTGTCCGAGCATAGCTCGGAGTGCGGTGCTGCGCACCGCCTGGATGGTACCAGCTAAATTTAATTTTGTAGGGGCAAAACTTATCATCCCCCCCACACCTAACAAGAAATTTCCGCCCTTGGCCATACCAGCTTTTTGCCACGATGCTCTTCTGAATTCATTCGCTGCTGTAAACCTAGGTTTTGCCAATTTCGAACTGACTGAACTATAGGAAAAATCATATCTAAATCATCATTTGTATCTATGAGTTAAGAGTCATATCATGACCCCACGTGCAGTTATAAATCAATCCATTTTTTAATTTATAGATGAATGGTAACAAGTTATTGTTTGTATTAGTCTTGTCATGTAGTGCCCTTTGCAGACCCCTTAGCACTTTTTGACATAACAACTTAAATCACCAGTATGAAAATAACCTCAGATGGAATTTCCAATCCTATGGAAATTTAATTTTTAGGCTGAACATTGTTGTATTTTTTTTAAAAACTGCTCCAACAATTTTGTTGTAATTGTAATATCAATAAAAGTTGCGCATTATAGATGCTAGAATGAAATGAAGTTAACAGAGTTATGTGTCCAAAACCAAAGGCAAAATGAAGTCCGTTTCTCATTTTAACATTTGGTTTCGCTACACGCAGTCTTGGTGTCTGTTTCTATAAAAAATTAAAAGACAAAAAGTCCTACAGTTGCAGACTAAAAGCAATATCGTATGACAATTTAAGAGGTTCCTGAAGTCACACTGTAAATGCAGTGATTTTTTGATTCAAAAATGATTAATCACAATAAAATAAACCCCAGGTTTACATCAGCAAAAACATTTGAAAACTATCAAAGTTCATCTAGCCCATTTTACAGTACGTAGACCCAGTGGCGTACCGACCGGGGGGGGCAGGGGGGGCAAGTTGCCCCCCCTGGCTCCAAATACCGGGACGCTAAATTCCCAAGACCGGGTCGCTAAATTTGCATAAGGAAAAAAAATAGGGCCTAAAACACTGAGGAATTGGCATTATTTGTTAACCGTTGTGCTTTTTTGAGTGCAAAATGCACGAGTTGACTGACTGGGAAAAAATTTGGGGCAACCTTTTACGAAAATTTACCGGGAAATTTACGCCACTACCGGACGACATACTTCTGCCCCCCTGGCTCACATGCCGCGGTACGCGCCTGCGTAGACCCAATATCAGGCCTCATTTGTTTTAGGTGGGCATGAATCTTTAGGGGTTTTCCTAATGATGTGAAAAATGATCTGACATGTTTAGAAATTTGTCTAATTTATGTCCTCACCCCTGTTTTGCATCTCTGTGTGTGAAAATGGCATAGATTAATTTTATGATTTTGAAATAAAAACAAAATCACGATAAACAAGAAATGTCTTTAAAAAAGACAAAGCCTCAGCTTAAAGGTATATTATGTGATCTTTCCAGGGAACGCCCTCAACATAAAAAAAAAAATAGAAAGCAGATTTTCTTGCAGATTTACATTTCTGATCATAAATCATGCATACATTCCAAGTTACAGGGCGATACGATTCTTAATTACTTCAAAATCATGGTTTTAGAGTGAAAATAAACTGTCGGAATTCCGACAGTTTATATTTTTCACTCTAAATTCACTCTAAAACCATGATTTTGAGGTAATTAGGAATCGTATTGCTCTGTAACTTGGAATGTATGTATGATTTATGATCGGAAATGTAAATCTGCAAGAAAATCTACTTTCTAAAAAATATTATGAATAGAGGGCGCTCTCTGGAAAAGATCACATAATATGCCTTTAAAGCAACAAAGACTTATGTTTCAATGGGGTTAAGTGTATGGTTTTCACAAATTATTCAAAGGAAATGTTAAAGGTGTTAAAGTGTAAAAATAAATTTGTCTTGGCATGTGTGAAGTTTCCTTTTTATCCCCCCCCCCCCCCCCCCCCCCCCCCGCCCAAAAAAATGTATTTGTAAGTAAAGTAATGTTACGTAACGTAAAGTAACCTAAATTAACGTAACTTAACGTAACATCAGGTAACATAATGTAAAGTAACATCAGGTAACGTAACGTAAAGTAACGTAAAGTCACTTAACGTAAAGTAACGTAACATAAAGTAACGTAAAGTAACGTAAAGTAATGTAAAGTAACGTAACGTAAAGTAACGTTATGTAAAGTAACGTAAGTTTCGTACCATAAAGTTCCCCTACCCCCATGAATTGCATAAACAATTCAGATTTTATGCAAATTCAATTTTGAAATTTGGATTAAGACATTGTCTAAAATATTTAAAGTAAAGAACAAATTTGTAAACATTTTCATTGGACAGTTATTTTCTCCATAAAACATATTTCTTTCTCTTTTCTACTTGAAAAGGTATTTGTTCTACCACCCTGTATAACAAGACATTATTTCATCACCCTGTATACACTGTAAAAAATTCCACTGGAAATTACTATACTACATTCATTCCAATAACAAATGAGAAGTCGTTAAACACATTTCTTTCTCTTTTCTACTTGAAAAGGTCTTTATTCTACCATTCTGTATAACAAGACATTATTTTATCACCCTGTATAGTGTATAGACACTGTAAAAACAAAAATACTGGAAATTATTTATACTAGCGGGACGCCCGTCCTTCGGACGGGCTCTCCCGCTAGGGAGTAGGCCTACCAGATAGAACACCTACAAAATGAAACAACACATATGTGTTGGAAAATTTATAACGAAACACATAGGAATAGAACAATATTTAAAACATTTTTGTTTTAAATCAAAAGGTTTTGTATAATTTAAAAGTTTTCAAATTTCAATTAAAAAAAATAAAAAGACCCCCCCCCTCCCGCCCGCCCACGCCCGTGCCATATTTAAACTCCAAGGCCTAAACCTTAACCATATCCCGTACCCCACCAGTCACTCCCCGCCCTGCCCGCCTCCACCCGCTCCGTGGCATATCCGTTACGCAATTTAGCATCACATTTCTTCATATACCCCTGCCTCTCAAACCACATTACATCATTACACACAACCCCCATTCGTCACTGCCCCGCCCCGCCCGCCCGTGGCATATCTCAACCCCCAAGGCCGTGCCTCCCAAACCACATTTCTTCATTAGACCCCCTCCACCCCGCCGCCCCCAGCCGTCCCCGCCCCTCCATGTCCCCCGGTCTTCGACCCGCCGCCGTTCCCACCCCGTCCCCGTCTCCGCCCCGCCCCGTGGCTTATCTCAACCCCAAGGCCTTAAACCGTAACCAATTCCCGTGGAGCCGCGTATTTCTCCAATATTTACCCGCCCGCGTGTGTAGGGGTGCGTGGGTGTAGTGCGTGTGAGCGTTTATTTTGCACGGCGCACTACGACGCGATATGTGTTAGGCGCCGAATGCATGGTTGCAGTACGCATGAAGATAAACAAAACAAACACGGCCCGTATCTCATGGATTTTCATGGTTTTTTACTCATATCTCGGTCAATTCTGTACGGTTTTCAGCCATTTATAGCTTATAACACTCACATTATAATCATCTTTTATCAGTGCAAAGTTCACGGCGTTTATTTGCAAACTGAGAGAGCCTTTTATGGATACATACATACATACACCATAAGACAAATTATAGTATGATTCCTGTGTCAGGGGCGTAACTAGAGGGGGGAAGTTCCCCTCCCCCAAATGAAATGACAAACTCTATGTATATTAAAGGGACACAAAGTGGTGTTGACTTTTTTTATTATTAATTAATTTACTTCCGAATTCAAGATGAACATTACAAATTGCCATTATTGTTGAATGTTGTTTTTACTTACAAAAAACACATCAAAACTTGATAAAAACAATACCATCACTATGTATTGTACCTTTTCTTAGAAACGCCCTCTATGTAAATAAGGGGGACACTATCTGACGTAAAATGCTGATCACGGCTCGATCAGCATTTTTGAATCAACGTTTTGTTGTACAAAGAGGCTGATTTTTCTTAATCCTTTAATATAGGTGTAAGTTTGTAAAAATTTACTAATCCCAGTTTTTATCATAATTGAGGGTGCAGCCTCCAACACATCTCTTAATGCCCCTTTAACAAAACAATAAAGTTATTATGCCTACCCCCCCCCCCCCTCCCCAAATTAAAGACCCCTATAGTTTGATCAGTTCCAAATTGGTGACGCCTTCTTACAGCCGCGAATGAATGCAGAAGGATGCTGGGGGAAGACAAAAATCGCACTGTGCATCATATGCGTGAGACGCGAGCGCAACCAACCCACCCGTGTGCGTGTAACCATAAACGTGCACATATGATAGGGTTACTGCGAGTGGAGAGATAAAAAAAATGAATATTTCTCGCCAATTTGGAACTGATTAAACTATAGTTACGCCACTGGCTGTATGCTTGTGTTAAAGGGCTAGGAATTCCATTCTTTTTTCAAATGCTCAACTTTTTCATCTGCCATCCAACTTGTAATGGTTTGCATAAAGCCCTTATATCCATTACACATGCTAGCCTGGTGAAAAGAGTGTTTTCTTGGGATATATGCAGGCTTTGTTGTCATGACTAAGGTTTTAACACTGTGTGAAGTGAAAATATATTTAAAGAAAGGTAAAGCTACATGTATTATACAAACGTCTTTACAACTTCTACCATCTCAAAAGTTTGGTAATAGGCTAACATACCAAAAATTGATGGTAAAATGAGGCCAATATGTTTTAAATGCAGATTTTTAGGATCATGTTTGTATTTTCTATAAAGGTATAAAAACAATGCATACTTGTACAATGTACATGATGCTGATATTTTACTATAGATATCCACACTTGTCTCGTACTTCCATGGTATGATTCAGTTTCAACTTCAACATGTGTGCATGCATCATATAAGCCATTACTAGGTGGTGAGAGGGTTATTGTGCTTGCTTGTATTATCCCCATCATAAACAGAAACAAAATATTTGACACTCCTGCTTCCCCTCCCCACTTTAGGTGGGCTTGAACCGTTAGGGGGAAAATGAACTGACCTGTTCAGAATTTGATCTAATTTATGTTCCCACCCCTGTTTTTCATCTCTGTGTGTGAAAATAGATTTTTCAAAATAGAAAATGTTTTTATTGAGTATTTTATGATTTTGAAATAAAAACAAAATCAAGATTAACAAGAAATGTCTTTAAAAAAGACAAACGCCTCAGCTTAAACAAACAAAGATTTCTGTTTCAATGGGTTTGGGTGTATGGTTTTCACAAATTTGTCTTGGCATGTGTGAAGCTTCTTTTTAGGGTTCAATGAATCCAACCATGATCATGAAATTGACCATTTTGGAGAAAATTATAAAAAACATGTTTTTTGACCCATTTTAGGTTCTGCAAAGATAACTCAAATATATTTTGTCAAATTTTGTCATACTAGTTTTTTTTATAATCCTACTACAATTCCTAGAGACCGGGGTTTTTTTTGTTGAAAATCTTTATTTTTTTTGAATTATTGACCAAAAAGTGCCAAAGATGTGATTTCATGATTTTGGAGGCAAAAAACATATTTTGGCACTTTTTGGTCGATAATTCAAAAAATAATAAAGATTTTCAAAATCAAAAAACCGGCTAAAAAGTCTGGAAATCCAAACCCCTCTATAGCCTATTAACATAGCATAACATAAATGCATTTGTATAGCGCCACTACATCAAGAACGCAGCGCGTGTGGAAAAAAACAAAAACAGAAAAAGCAAACAATGTAAAATACAGTGAAAGCAGTAACACAAAAACCTGAAAACCAATGGCAGAATGACAAATTAGATTGGATATAAATGATTCTTTAAGCGCCTTCTTGAAAATACCTAAAGAGTTCGATTCCCTGATGGTGACATTGAGAGTGTTCCAGATGTGAGGAGCAGAAATGGAAAAAGTGCGACTAGAGGCAGACTGAAGCAATTTGTTGGAGTTGGGCTCAAATAGACGAGTAATGTCAGATGCCGAGCGAAGACTTGCACGTCCAGGCTGGTAGGGAGAGAGGCATGATGTTAAATAACCAGGTGCAGTGCCATTCAAACATTTGTACACAAACATAAGGGGGTGTGCACCTATTTTCTGGAATAGCCCATTTGGCCTAAACCTGATTCCCTGAGAAAAAATGTTTTGTTGTCTTATCAATCTTAACCAATAGCTTATTTTCAGGACACCCTGTCAATGTGAACTGAGAACCATCAGCTTGTTTATAGTGTTTGAGATGCTCTGGGATTTTACAGAACCACCAACATGGTTTCCTATTTGTGACGCGATCAAGAGGAATGAGCCGGATGTCGACCCTGGTCGAAAATGAGTTTTTAATACAGTTTTAAAGAAGACACCTAGAGTTTTCAGAAACTGAAAACCCCATGTCGATACGACGTTTTGTTCCAAAGTTATGTCAAATTGTATACATGAATTTCCATCAAAACTTATGTAAGCCGCCATTTTGAATTGACCATATCTCAATTTGGGATTCCCTGACATCCCACTCATTCCTCTTGATCGTCACATTTGTTCAGCATTCCCACAGTGGCCATTAGAATACCTGTAAACTTGTAATGAACTGGTGTTGAAATAATACGTTTATTATGTACCTTTAAATATAAGTAATTGAGTTCTCTGCACAATACCATGGGTCATTTAAGACTTGGAATTGATGGAAACTTTAACATTTATTTTGAAAAACAACTATTAGGGGGCGGTCATGATCCCGCTTACACAGATCCCCCTTATTTCGGATGTTGATTATATATATACCCTAGGCCTAATATACCCCCTCCTCCACCCCACACACACCCCCACACATTATAGGGCCTATCTAGTTAGCATTCTTGGGAAACAGTGGAGGCCTTGGAAACAAAAATAATTAGGGGAAGGGAGCCCAAATCAAATTTTGTTTTATATATAGTGTTAAAACATGTAGAAAAAAATGATACACGCAAACATTCTATTTCATTAGACCGGCCCTATTTTCCATGTAAAAAAACTATGACCCCCAGGATATTTGGAACCACCTCCTAGCTACCCAAGAAAGTGACAGCCCTATATTATATGCAATCACCCATTTAGTGATTTATTCTGTATAATATTCTGTAGGCCTGAATTTTTGATCCAGGCAAGGGCATAACATCCAAAAGCCTGCACATGCTGGTAATTAGTGGCTATGGGCTACAAATGGATTGGAAGACAAAAGGGCTACTTTTAAAGCAATGTTCATGTTATGTGATATTTTTCAAATTTTTACACATATGTTCCCCTCTCTTTGACTATTGGGAAAGACTTTTCTGGATTCATCAATCTACGTTGACTGTGAAACCCATCACAAAACTTTACTAAATCAATGGAAATCCGCTTCCAATTTAAGTAATTTTTCAACATTTAAATGTTCACATAAAGCATTCCATAGGTTGGTGTTCACTTGTGTACAGTTGCGTTTGTAACCGGAAACACTGTAAACAGCGTTAACACTGTGTCAAACAACAGCAGTTCGGAGGGCCTTCCCAGTCCCACACAGCAATTGTTCGCATGCACATTTTACGACAACAGGAACCTTACCATTGAAAAAGAATGTGAATTGGACGTAATCAGAAACTGATCGATTTAGAACCATTTTGATGAGCGCATTCACTTTTTCTTTGCTTAGACTGATTTGTAACAGTTGCTTTGTCAACAAAAGTTTGCAGTTATCAATGTGCTTCTTTATTTTACTGTATAATGACTCTAACATTTCAGACATTTTGAAAGCCAGCTAAAAGTATCTGGGTGTATGCAGTTACGATCAACGCATTTAAGATATGCGATTGTATAATTGCAATTAAATAATTTGATAACTAATTATCAAAATGAGTTGACAGTTGAAACTTACCTTTTTTCCATTTGCTTCCCTGGCCGAAATATCATCAAAACCTGGATTATCCATGATCCAAACTAAAGCTTTTTATAGCACCGATATATATAAAACCACAAAGTGATTGCTCACTAGTTTTGTTTTGGTATTTTGCGGGGCAGCCCGTGTGAAGAGGAAGAGATATCAGCCAATGAAAAATTGAGATTTTAATTTCTAAGATCCAGACAATTCAATAATGTCCCAGAGCCCTTCTATGATTTAGGCTATTCTACACAAAACTGCAAGAGAGATGCAATGCATGTAGGCCAGAGCTAACTTTATCTCCTCGTCTCTCGATACGTGTAGGCATCAGTAGCTGATAACCTTACTAAAAAAATGTGGAAATCTGCAATATACTGGTCTGCAATACAGAAATCTAGGCCAAGTCCATTAACTGGTTATCACGCACGCATCACTAGGTATGGTAGGTTATCGTAGGTTCTCTGGTTATCAGCTCCACATACTGAGGATGTTGTTTCTTGTTATTATCATGCATGCATCACCCATACCATCACAAAAACAATATAATGTGCACTTTCCTGGCTCAGGATGACATGTGAAGTGTGCTCATTTGAAGTATGTGTGTATATCACATATCAGTGCAATGTGTATAACCGTGGAATAAAATCCTCTATTCACCTACTTTCACCTGTTGTATGGTGAACTGCCTAATAGCCTTGGGAAGCTGGCAACTCTTTCATACAGACAACAATTAGATCCTAGTTCTACAGTGTTGCTAGATTATAGGACATAAGGCGCTAGGTAATAGTTCGTAAAAAACTAAAAGGTCGTGTGCCTTGAGTTGGGACCCCTTTGTGTGACATGTACGGAAAAATCACATGGGTAATGCTTAAAACGTGTTAACTATGAAAACCATACATAAAGACAAGTAGTACATTTCCTGAAACCCTACACATTTTCAAATCTCACAATGTCAATATCAAGGTCATTGTACAAGGTGTGCAGAAAATATATAGGGTGCAAAATGAAGAAATGTACTAAAAATACAACATTTTCACTTGTCATTTTCATACATTGAAGATAAAATTATATATTTCAAAAGTATATATTGTCCCAAAGAAAAATGTTGCCGCCTTTGTCTTAAGTTATAAATGGTACCATACAGGGTGGTCAAAATTTGTGACAAAATAATTATGTAGAACATATTGAGACATTAAAATACACAGGGTATATATATATGCAAGTGGGCTTTTTGAATCATAGTCTCCGGTGCATGTAGTAGAGCTTGCATACATATCAGGGCTATTGATTGTCAGTAAGTAATGTGAATGAACACTGTGTTTGTATGAGACTGGCTCCCATCCTTCTCCTGGCACCTCTTGATCATTTAATTGCTCCCCATTAAAACTGAAATAATGAAGACATTTGTTTTTGGATGGTATGGAAAGAACATTTATTGTGCTTTGTGATGACACCCAATTTGATATTCTATGACGAGAATTATTGAAACGGTGATATCATAAACATCACTAACAGTGTAAAAATGTCACACCTCCTCAAAATACGGGGTCTCAATTTGTGGTACACGACCAAAACCAAACTTTGCCAGATAGCAGAGCAACACCCGATATTCCCCAATTCTAGACCGAGTAGGTTGGGCATAGATTATCAAGACAGGGATAGGAAAGTGGGTACGGTCAGGCTTTTGATGTTTTGGATCACAGATGGTGTTTCGGATGATCAATTTCGCTCAAGCCTGTGTATTCGCACTGTCATGAAATAACTTTTCAACATTCATAAACGCCACTCTCGTTCTCAGACGTGTTACATCTCATACATATCGATTTGAAAAGATGTGCTTATTGTCCACCACGCTTATGGATTAGAGTGTAAGTAATAAAAATCTGAGTGAAATAGTGCCTATGAAACTTCCACTATAGTGTTACATCAATCACATTGTGTGTATTAGGCCAATATATTTAAAAATATTAGCATAGCGCATTAACAATCGCAAAAGACAACACGACACTTCTCCGTCCATGTACCAAGTCACTATTCCTGGAGTTACAAGTCATATCACAGTCGAACAGAACTTCAGTTTAGTAGTCAAATCTCTCTCAAATCCCCTTAAAGTCAAGTCAATCTTATGAAATCACATCACTATCGAGTCAAGTCAAGTCAAAGGCATATTGAACATGAAATTAATGGTACGGTCAATTAACAATAGCCAGTTTGCACCAGACTTAAGTTGATTAGGGGCTGTCATTAGGGGGAGGGGGTCATCCGGGGGGGAGTAATCCGTGGTGGGGGGGGGGGGGCTTTTTCACAGAAAATACAGGGATCATGAAATGAATACCATTGTAACGGGGGGGGGGGGGGGTCAAAACAACATTTTTGTTTAAAACAAACTAAAAATTAATTAATTTGGTTATCACCCGTTGCAGAGAAAAGACTATCATGCATACATACACAATTGGGCTACAAGGCAAGGTTCTGGCAACATCATAAGTTCCCTGTCCTTTGCATATAAAAATAAGGAGAAATGGGGTACATCTGATTAATGTAGGTAAGGCCGTTTTCAAGCTCCAAAGAGGGTGACTAAATTGCCACCAGCACATCACCAAAATAAAATCAACTTAATTTTCACTTGTTTGTTTGTCTGCTATTTCCATAATTGACTTTACATCAAAAAGTGCTTAAAAATCAGCAGCTTAAAAATATAAGTGCAGCCTGAATCAGCACTATGTTTCCCACTTTAATCTGTCCCTTAAAACCGCTTTAAAAACACATTATGATGATTCACAATTTGTTTGAACATCAAAAATAGCTTAGAATGAAGTGATTCTAACAATGGTTCATAATATAGGTGACTGGATGTGAGGCATTTTAACTGCATATTATATTCCATATTCTCATGCACAAGTGCACATCTCCAATAAAACTTGAAATGGATCAGTACACCTATTCAAGGCTAACTAGGCCTATCAGGGAAATACCATATGACACTGATGACAAAAGCCAAAATAATTTGTTGTAAGAAATAATGCACTGTTATTTAGGCATTATGTAAGTAAAAGTTCAGTTCTGATAATAATGGGGCAATGACCCAAACCTTAGAAACTTCTCAAATAAGGTCTGTATCAATGTGTACATTTACCATTTGTAGGGAAAATAATATACAGTGTGTCTCAGAATGATACTGGGTTTTAAAAATATATCAAAAATATAAAACAAATAGTGTTTCAAATTTAAACACTTATGATGGTGGAAATGTTTCCTACTTAGGGGAAGGTGGGGTAATGGCGGACGCGGGGTAATCGCGGACAGGGCTGTATCTAAAGGCAGGTGAAAGAAGGTGGTATTTTGCCACCCTATGATGTTAGGTGCCTCTCCATTGAAATCACACAAAACCTAAATGGGATGGTTGTCTCGCAAATTCTCGCGAGAATTACAAAAATCACTTTTTGGGCAAGTTGATATTTTGGTGCATTACTTTCTCTTTGAAACTGGTATTTCTACATCAAGGAAAACAAAGTCTTATTATTTTTTTATTTAATGTATGATACCTTCTGATAAAAAAGAAATGAATTCGGAGTCACAATGATGAGCATAATAATAAGAGAGGATGTGCCCATACATTGTACATGGATTGGGGTAATCCCGGACAGGTACCGTTTCCATGGTAACCAATATGGGCGTGGTCAATTTAACATCATAGATCGGTAATAGTTGTTGACCATATAAATATGTGACATTGTTCTTTGATTTCTGCTACACTTTTAAAAAGGGTATTTTTTAACTCCCATTGAAATACTTTTCCAATAAAAAGAGGGCTGCCATTGAAAAATACGGTCCGGGATTACCCCCAGAGTGTGGGGTAATGCCGGACGACGCCATTTTTTTTATTGCGTCGTAGCTTCGAATTTCAAAATGATGAGTTGATAAAAACTTGATAAAAGGTAGAACCATCACAGTGCTTTGTGTTTACATGATTTTTATTGTTATATGACGTTTTATATGTGTGTTATACCTCTCTGACAAAATGTGTCCGCCATTACCCCACCTTCCCCTATTCCATTAATTTCAATGAGATATCTCTTTTTGTTCTGCTGTATTTGTACTTATTTATTGATGAAATACGATAAAATTGTAGTCAAACTTCGCTTATTTTTTCTAAACAAACAAATAATAAAATATTTACCAAATAATGAAATATTCACGCGGGGACCAAAATGTGAGTCGGTCGGGTAACGGGAAACTAACAATTCACTTTCATTAGCCTAATCGAAAATCGATGAAAAACGTATTTTCATATTTTGGCACACATAATTCATCTTTACAGCTATTCTCTCTAGCACTACCAGCATTTCAAACAACGAACCCCACACCTCATAAGTTATATTCAAAACTCCCCCAAAGAATGGAAGGTTAAAAGCACTCAAGCAAAACAAATCCTGCCCTATTCAATAAAAGCTTTGTTTTCTATGCACACAACAATCGATTGTTATCAAAAAGCTAATTAAAATAGGGTGCAATAATAATGCAAATAACATTTAATAATTTAATGTTTAAAAAGTGACTTTAGATTTTCATAATGAATCATTTCGACGACAAAAACTTGAAATTTACTATCGTTTCAAAAAAGTCTGTATTTTCCATCAGAAATGTCCGATTTGCAAAATCTAAAATTCCTAAGAAAGCTGAGCGTTTGCGCAAGATATAAAAGCCATTTGGACAATATCAATAAAGTTTATACCAAAAAAAATTGTATTACCTCGGAAAAGATCATTCTGAGATGCCCTGTATTACCCTAAAAGTCAAACCACCAAATAGAAATTTCCCCTAAAACAATATTCCTTTGAAATTCTAAAAGTTCCCTTGGAATAAACATCCTGATTTCCACAATATTATTATGGAAGAGGAAAAGTTTCACAAAAGATATGTCAATATCTTATGCTAAATGTTCCTGGAAGGGGACATTTTTCTAACCTTGCCCACCTTTTATGCCCACAAGGCTGGCTATAATGATAGGACATACAGAAGTAGAACACATGGTGCCCCGTGCATCCGTACACGTACACAGGGCAGTGGCGTAGCTCGGGGGGGGGGGGGGGGGGGGGGCAGTTTCCCCCTGACAGAAATGTGTGTGCCCCCGCCCACTCTCCGGATGTAGTGCTTATGCGTTATGACCATTTAAAAATAACCATTTTTCGCTGGATTCGCCGGAGTATTGACCATTATTTGTTGATTGCGCTGTTTTTTTGACTGTGCGATTTTTTTTTTTACCGTGCGATTTTTTTTTTACCGTGCACATTTTGTTGACCTCGCCACCCCACCCCCACCCCCACTTACGTGAAATTCACGAGGTGGTGCAACCTTTTACGAACATTTTAGAAATCTTGCCCCCCCCCCCCCGAAAAAAATCCTAGCTCATGAGCTACGCCACGGCACTACACAGGGACGTCACTTTGCAATTTGTACGTCCCGATCCTAGTCCCCTGGGGCCAGGCTTGCAATTGATAAGTGCATTATGATTATAGACTCCCTGCTGTGCTGCTCTCAATTTTGCAGGTGCCTGCCCCTGCAGCTGGCCCTGGCCTGTAGACTGTAGCGTTATGTGTGTAGGTTGGATTGGATGGGCTTTTTAATTTTTATTAGAGCCCCCGGGCCCTCCCCCGTGGGGGCTCCACTATTAGTTAGCACCAAACCAATGACGCTGTTCAGTTCATCAGTCAGATAATATCATCCCGACTCACCTTCATTCAATTATAATTGGTCGAAATTGTAAGCCAAAAGAAAGTGGGATGTTCTTCATTCGATTGGTTTAAAGGTATATTATGTGATCTTTCCAGGGAACGCCCTCAACATCGAAAAAAAAATAGAAAGCAGATTTTCTTGCAGATTTACATTTCTGATCATAAATCATGCATACATTCCAAGTTACAGGGCGATACGATTCTTAATTACTTCAAAATCATGGTTTTAGAGTGAAAATAAACTGTCCGAATCCGGACACTTTATATTTTTCACTCTAAATTCACTCTAAAACCATGATTTTGAGGTAATTAGGAATCATATCGCTCTGTAACTTGGAATGTATGTATGATTTATGATCGGAAATGTAAATCTGCAAGAAAATCTACTTTCTAAAAAAAATAATGAATAGAGGGCGCCCTCTGGAAAAGATCACATAATAATTTGGTTATTTATTTTGGCGTCAACCATTTCAAGAGATGGCGCTGTTTCATGTGATTTTAATTTAACGGTAAAAGTTAGGGAATAAATAATAGTACTCTGGAAATCAATTTAAAACAAGTAAATTGCTGATTTATATTCTCTTATTTAACTAACCTCACATAAACGACAAATTAAAAGACATATCCCCAGCAATTTTACATGCTAAAGTAAAAGAAAGGTTCAATAAGAACTAGAAACACAAACATAAACAACCACACTGCGCATAGCAACCGATTTCACGAGTACAGAATTCTGCAGGCTTGTAAGCTGGTTTTGTCTTCTCAAATTTACAGTTTCTATCGTTTATGTTTAGAAAATGCCACAACTTGACATGGAGAATGGATCAGGAGATGTTCCTTCAATAATGGTAGAGCGCACCCTCGCTCTTATTAAGCCTGACGCAATCCACAGAGCAGAAGAGATTGAAGAAATTATTTTAGAATCCGGATTTACAATTTTACAGGTAAGCTTATTATTCTGTTTCTGGTTCTTGTACTTGGTTGGATATCCTCCGTAGTACTCCGCAGGGAAGTTTTAACAGGAGGTGGGTGGTCACAGGGGGGATTAAGGTTGGGGGATGCTCTGCTTAAAGGAGGTTTTTGAGGGCAGGTTGATTGGGGGAGTTTGTTCCAGTCGGTGATTGTACGCGGAAAGAAGGAGTTGGTAAATGGAGCCAGTCTGGACGTTGTAGAGTTTGAATTGTTGGTCGTGTCCTCTTCGTTCGCGGTTTGTTTTCGGGGCGATGTACGTCTTGGAAATGTCGAGCTGGTCGGGGTGGATCTTGTACAGACAAGTCAGTCTATGTGCTCTTCTGCGGTCTTGTAGTAGGCTGACCCAGTTAAGGCTGTTTAAAAGTGAGTGTTTAGCATCTGTAACACCAGCTTCATGTGAGTAGTTTTTTGTGGTGAAGCGTGCTGCTCTACGTTGGACTTTTTCCAGCATGTTGACATTTTTGGCGCTGTATGGGTCCCAAGCTGCTACACCATATTCCAGATGTGGTTGTACTAAGGTGTTGTACAGTTTCACCTTGACATTTGTTGAGGCCTGATGGAAGTTTCTTTGAAGGAAGCCGAGCACTCGAGATGCCTTTGAAGTTGCGTGTTGGCTTTGTGCATTCCATTTTAGGTTGTCTTGGATATGGACGCCGAGGTTTCGTCGATTGGTGACTCTCATAATGTTGCACTTAGCAGCGTTGAATCGCATGCCCCATGCTTCCGTCCATTTGACCAGGTTGTCCAAGTAGGTCTGTAGGTGAGTCATGTCATTTGGTCCATCTATGGCTCTGTAGACTAAGCAGTCGTCAGCAAATAGTCTTAAACAACATTTGAGTATCCGAATTCGGATACCCTCATCGTAAATTGGATATGGATATCCGAATTCTGATACGTATCCGAATTTGAAGTTCTGCCGAACTGACATGACATATATTTGACAGGAATGTAGCTAGCCTATGTCCATATATATGAAAATATTTTGGGTGAAGACTATATGTCATCACTCACTCCTTAAGCCACAATTTGAGGTGATTGCACGGACAGATGGGCAGGAATCTACACTCGGAGTCATTGGACAGACAGACAGACTCGCCAAAAATAGTGTAATTTGCAATTCCATGAATAGATAACATTTAACTTTTAAGGAGAACTTTGGGTCTCCAAAAAGGTGAGTGGGACATAAAAACGGAGGATTTTCAGGTGATTAACATTGGTGCCCTTCCCTTTTCCTTAATAGCAATCGCTGATACATTTAATGAGAAATATGTCTATTATTGAGACTAAGGTGGACCCATGATACATGATACACAAATAATTAGGCTAGGGTTTATATTTAATGATGAAGGGCAACTTGAATGGTGCAAAACAACTTGGCGTGTGAATGCAACAACATCGTAGATCTACATTTAGCTATAATGTATTTGCAGGAGGAAGAGTAAGTCATTGGAAAAAGCCTATATTGCAACATTTTAGTAGTCATTGGTTGAGTTACACCAGCTTATAAGCATAGCTTTTTGATCAGTTTTTTTAATGGAATTCATATTATAAGTTTATAATCTCCCTTAATTAATTATACTCAATATTGTTTTCTTTTTTCATTGAACTGTTAAATGCAGAAACGACGAGTTCATCTAACACCAGAGCAGACAAGTGATTTCTACGCGGAACATTATGGCAAGATGTTTTTCCCATCGCTGGTCGCATACATGAGCAGCGGACCAATCATCGCTGTGGTGTTAGCCAGAGAGAATGCCATTGGGTATTGGAGGGAATTAGCAGGGCCTACCAACAGCTTTAAAGCCAGAGAGACTCATCCAGATAGGTAGGTATGTTGGTCAGGTCAGAAAAGAACGCTCTGCAGACAATGGACATGTGGTTGCTGGAAGTTGTTGTATTCAAGTTTGGGGTGATTTTGTTTTTGTTTGTTTTTTCCTCCAAAGAAGAGGCTCTTTTTAATTCCTCACATTTACATCTACATTTAAATTAAAAGTTTTACATAATTATGCATAGTAACATAATATTACTGTTATCGATACTAATAACATAATATTACTGTTACAGTTTTAATGCCCAGTGCAATTCCTTAATTGTTTTTGAAGGTTGGTTTGCAGAAAATGTGCATCACGCCAGTTATTGAATGTCTGTGGCTTTCAAAATTTGGGTAGATGTCTCATTGTATTTTTATTTAACAAATCCCTCATTTCAAAGATAAAATAGTCAATTTTGTAAAAATAATTGATACGGTCCCGCACAGAAAAAATTATACAACCCACCGCCGACTTACCAACCGCGAAAGCCGTGAACTGCACATTCTAGTTAACGTTAAAAAGATTAATAACATCGATGACTTTGTTCCTGGTTCACCCCCCACCCCCACTCTGAAAATCTTAGCGCAATGACATTACTGTTGCTTATATTGTGTTTACATTTCAGTATACGAGCATTGTATGGTACAGATGACCAACGTAATGCAGTTCATGGTAGTGATGGAGTCACAAGTTCTGAAAGAGAAATCAGATTCATGTTCCCTGATAGTAAGTATGAGGTGATGAAGAAAAATAATATTCTATGGGAAGATGAACGCCCCAGGCAGGGTTGGTAGACCTGGTATTTTTTTTCTACGTTTAAAAATTGAATATACATGCAACAGTGCTCCAAATAAGAAGAAAAGAAGAAGAAAAGTCAAATAAAAAAAACTGGGACAGTTTGGCCAAAAAGAACAGGTTTTTTTCTTCTTATTTTGCTTGTGAGGCTTAATTGTGGTAGATTGTTGAAGCGATTGAATTATTTAACTTTTCTCAGAGTAGGCTAGTGCGCATTAAAATATACACTGAAAAAAAATGTTCAAAAGTCCATGTGCATATATGCCTAGATTTGAATCGGCAACTCTCATAATTAGTTGTTACCAAAGAAATTTAAATATTAGTTGTAACAATCCAATGTTTCCTTTTAGGGTATTTGGCATTCCAAATTTGTTCTTAAATTGATTAGATTTTGATGCCTAAGAATTGGAAGGAGAGGTAAAATGATGACTTTTGGGGGAAACGTTTTGAACAAGATTACTGAGACATTCGAATTGGAAAAGTGGTGAAGGTATTAAAATTCAAAGAATTCGGGAATCTGAGCGATTGTAATGTTAGGCAGAAAAGGATTTAGTAGGTGATGCAATCACAAAAGCGTCATGTTGATAAACTAGTCAAGCATTGAATTACATGTGACGGGTATCAACATGGACATGTTGGAGGCCCGAGTCAAATCTAAGTTATTGGCCGACTTGCAAGAGCACATTTTAAGCTTTAATATGATGCCATATGTTGAAGCTAATCGGACTTTGAAATCACAAGATATGATTTGAAGAAGCTTATTTTTTCTTCTTTTACTTTCTTTGTATTTCACCAAATATATTGGCCTCTATCTCAAAACTGTGTTCGCCGACAACATATGTCCTTTGATGTGACTGGTCACATATTTTGACCTTTTATCGCATAATGTGTTTATACCAGTAGAACATTACATACACCTGGAATGTTGCATTAATTGCTAAACAAATACCCTTGATAAATTCTCTTTTCAGGTATTGTTGAGCCTGTTCCTGCGGGTAAAGTAGCCAGGGATTACCTTGCCCGGGCTGTAAATCCAACACTTCTTAAAGGACTCACAGAGCTGTGCAAACAGAAACCAGAAGATCCGATTGTAAGTTGATGCACCAATTGAAGCCTCACTCAAACATGTTACCAATATTGATATGTTCTATAGGTCATGAATTCTTTTGAGCTACTGTAAAAGAGGTTAATTTTTGTGCATGTTTTTAAATTCATGATTTGTAGCTTCATCATATAGACCTATACAAAAAAGAAATACATAATAATAATAATAATAATAATAGATTGCTCTTATAAGGTGCAAACAAATCTTTCAAGGAACTCAGAGCGCGCAAAACATATAAACAAACAAACAACAATTAATTCTGTGAATCAGGAAACGCCTGGCAGAAGAAATTAGTTTTTAGCTGGCTTTTGAACTGAGAGAGTTTTGGGATGTTGCGACGACTGTCTGGAAGCGAATTCCAGACAGCCGACGCAGCAAAACAAAATGAGCGTTCACCGGCTGACTTGAGATTTAACGCACAGAGTTATGAGCAATTTGTCCGTAGAAGATCGTAGCTAACGCAAAGTTTGTAAGTGCAAAGCACGGACGAAAGATATGGTGGTAGAGTATGAAAAGTGTGAGAATATATGTAGCTCAAAACTGTCCACTTTTACAGTATACTCCACTCCATTTGATCTACCTCTGTGCAGTGATGTCAAAGTTTATTTTGGTGATATATGCTTGAGCACCAGTCTGTGTCTTTTGGTTTTATTGCGTTGGTTCATACAAGAGCACATTATGGGGGTTGGGGTGGGTAATTAAATAGCTATGCACATGGAAACTGAGTTGTCCTGGCCTGAAGATCATTGTTGATGGTTTCGCGAACTTCAATTCATAAGTTTTGATAATAATGAACCTACGACACATATCCTCCTCCGACACATGCAGGTTGCGGGTGCACTTCGATCAGCTCACTGCACATGCTTGAAAACTCACAAAATTCCGCTAACCAATCAGAGCCGCGAGGTTCACTTATGTGTTGCGTGTCACTCAGATGTCTGGTTCACCGTTTTGTGGTTGCGGATACTTATTTTTACATGAGGTAAACATCATATTATGTTGAGTGGCCAATCATAGAAAGGTTTTTTTGTATTCAGAATATGGTATACAATAATTTTTGTAAGGATAGAATGCTATTTGTGTAAATTAAAGGCATATTATGTGATCTTTTCTAGGGAGCACCCTCTAGTCATGATTTTACTTTCTAAAAATAAAATCATGAATAGAGGGCGCCCCCCTGGAAAAGATCACATAATATGCCTTTAAGTTAACCTGATAGTAAATTTGACTGATACTAATAATTCTGTTATTTTGTACATTTTTTATATTTTTCAGATGTGGTTAGCAGATTGGATGTTATGCAATAACCCCAACAAACCACAAGTATCCGATCCCAATGTACAGGAACCTATGTGATCGCACACCCACCCACACTGGCTTATGCATGGGATGGAAAGAACATTTGAAGAGTTTAACTGCAAAATCTGTCATATGGCAATGAGGCCATTCATATTAATCTTTTAATATTGCCTTGAGATAACATGTTACGGTTCTACCTTCATGCAAGGTGTCACATAACTAGTCTAGTGTGACAACTTCATTCAGATATTATAAGCTTTATTCAGTGTAATCCCTCAATGAAGTCTTTACCCTAGACTAAATCTGATTCCCTTACATGATTGTCCAAATGTCAGCATAAACTTTTGAAAATATCAAAAAGAAGTGTATCTCTTTTTTCTTTTTGTTATTGACACACTTCTTTTTTATATTGACCACTTATATTTGGCTTTAGGCTAATGAAAGTAAATAACGAGTTTCCTGTTACTTTTTTTTTTGCTGAGTGATTAGGGAACTTTTACATTATTCATTATTCATTATTTGATCAGATTGCATTATTGACATATAAATGCATATTTGATCAACCCATTGTGATACTGATATGGGGGCTTCACAAAAGGTATTTACAATAAAAATCGCTGCATTTGAGCCTCAGTTCTCAGTATTATATTTTACAAAGAGAAAAATATGTTCAAAATTGCTAAAACTTGCTACAATGATGTTTTGACCATATATAATGCATTTTTTAGCAATCTTGAAATTTTGACGGGGTGAAAAAAGTGACGCGGGCGGGTAACGGAAAACTCAAAATCAACTTTCAGGCGCCTTATATCAAATTGGGATAAATGGATATCTATACCACATTTGGCGATGAAACACGTAGGATACACTGGGTGGTTTCTTCTTGGTATTTGAAGCTTTTTCCTGTTGTTTTTTCATACAGAATATACATGTAGATTTAACTTCCATTATTCTGATTATTATTAGTATTATGAGATCAAGTACTGGGCAAATGTATTAGTATATTAACACCCAGTTTCTGTTCAAAAATAAAAGTTTGGAAAATGATGAATAATCATTGGCTCACAACTTTGGGGAAGATGTTGCAGGAACCTGGAATACACTTTTGTAAGCTTATAAGGGTACTCATATAGAAAATGAGGCAATATTATGTTCTCTTCCATGTATTGGGTACACACATACGGAAGAAACTGTGAAATGGATGAGTTTAATGCGTTTACGGGGCAGCAAACATGACATTGCCGAAAATGAAAGAATGTGATTTTCCAAAGACTGACAGAACTTCTTTTTTTTCCTTCAAATTTAAATTTTGGAAAATATATGTTTAGATTGAGAGTGGCATGGAACAGCTCTTGGAAATGTTTTAAAACTAAATTCCTCTTTTGTATTGTAATATAAGTGTACAGTGTATATAAAGACTCAAACATTACATTGCATTGCATTTGTGTCATTTTAATTGTGATTCAGTTTTGTATCCATCATTTACAACTATATCTTTTAGATGCATACCATAGCATTATGAGGACTCGTATTATTGATCTAATAAAACTAGCACTTAACCGCTTACAGGTGAACAGTGAGTTGTATTTATCAATACACATTGAGGATTGATGAAATAATGACTTGAACTCATCAATACATCTTTAAAACATCATTCGTCTATAAAATGGGGGTATTTTCTTGGTTCGGTGATCAAAATCGATAATTTTTTTCTAGTTTAAAAGTATCAATATGACAATTCACACAAAATACACTGAAGACCACAATTGATTAGCAATATTGTTGATTATTTTTGGATTAGGTCTGAAACTCGTCTCTAAAGATTGTTATACATAAGTCATTGATAAGAATCCTCCCCAGATAGCGCAACTAAAATAATTATGTGATGTGCATCAGAATCATTATCAAAGAGAACGTGTCTGTAGACTAGCCTCTCACATCAAGTGATCTTAAAGTACCTCATGGAAAAATATTAAAAACAATAACATGAACGAGTCAGAAAAATTGGTGTATTATGGAGTTTGTAACCTGTACGTACCACTGTAAATTATGTATGCATGTGGTGTATGTGTGCCTTTTATTGTATCTGTCGACAGACACAGTTGTAAAACAAATGTAAATATGTAGAATAAAATTACTTATGAAAATCATCCTTGCTTTTATAACTACTTCATGTGTCTACTTGTCACCGTCAGCCCACATGCGGTAAATAGAATTCCTTGACAATGGGTTGAAAACTTGCTAAATATATATTCCATTCCATTGAAGTATATTGTGGCCTCGGGGGAGTGTATTCCGTTGATTGTTGCTTTTTAATTGGCTGTGCGACCTAGGTGTGACTAAAGCTACCTAAAATCGATGTTGTGCCACTTTACAGTTTGCAATTTACTCAGGAGATACAAATCTTCCACCTGTTCGAGTGGTCTTAGCAAATGTTATGCAATTATCTTTTGTTTTGTTTTTGTATTGCGATTTAATAGGTTTAAATAATAGAATGCCGTGTCTGTATAGCCAAACAAAACTGAATATTTTAAAAATTCAGACCGAATGCCTTCACCCTCCCCAATGTTTCAAGACGGATTGATGCCCATTGGAAGAACAAGTTAGTATCTGTTTGACACTGATAACAGGGAGATGTCAATTCACACCTCCCGGCTTATAATCATTCTTTCTATAAAGTGGCACAACATCGATTTTAGGTAACTTTAGTTAATTGATCATATCTCAGGATTGGCAAAACCAAATCAGATAAAATAACGGCATCTGAAAGCTAAGCGTTTAGTCTTTCATTATGTGTATAAAAATGTTACACCAACTGTTAGAACTTCATGGTCAATAAGTTGGGTAAACACGTGCACAGTTTTTTGGGGACACCCTGTAAAGGGTGTGTGAAGGTGCCACACACAGGTATAAAGACTTGGCATGTTAGGTTTTGCTACAAAATTAGATAAATAAAAAGCTCAAGGGGTATGGTAATGGAGTTTAAACTGGGTATTTAGTTTTTGTCATTATTTGCTACTTAACCCACATGGGTGGTTAGTTGTTTGGCTGTTGTTTTGGGAATAGCCAAGGGTTGGTTATAACTTGGTATGTTGGTATTGTCGACCAAAATAGTTTGGCCCGTGTGACAACAAGGGTATGGTGCTTTAATTTTTCTGAATTTTTCGTTTGGTTTGGTTTTGTGCACATGGGGGTAAACTACTCCCCAGGCCTTGCACTCGGTTCTGTTTTGGCAAGGCCTCAATGGGTGATGACCGTTGGGGGTTTAGTCTTGTTGATTTATTTTAGGCGGGGTGACGATGGCGGACTAGGTATTATGCAGGTATTTAGTTATCTAATTATTTGCTCAATGTTACATTATTACATTAGTAATAATTAGTTGACTTTTTTTATTCGTACCCCCTATTTCGATAGGTATGGTCACATTGGATAGCACATTCAATTTGAGATTTTAGTGAATGGTGTTCTTAGAATACCTAACTTTATACTGAAGCTGGTGAATGATGTTCTAGAATGCCTAACTGTATACTGAAGCTGGTGAATGATATTCTTTCAATGCCTAACTTTACACTGAAGCTTATGAATGATGTTCTTACAATGCCTAACTTTATACTGAAGCTGGTGAATGATGTTCTAGAATGCCTAACTTTATACTGAAGATGGTGAATGATGTTCTAGAATGCCTAACTGTATACTGAAGCTGGTGAATGATATTCTTTCAATGCCTATCTTTACACTGAAGCTTATGAATGATGTTCTTACAATGCCTAACTTTATACTGAAGCTGGTGAATGATGTTCTAGAATGCCTAACTTTATACTGAAGCTGGTGAATGATGTTCTAGAATGCCTAACTTTATACTGAAGCTGGTGAATGATATTCTTTCAATGCCCAACTTTATACTGAAGCTTATGAATGATGTTCTTACAATGCCTAACTTTATACTGAAGCTGGTGAATGATGTTCTAGAATGCCTAACTTTATACTGAAGCTGGTGAATGATGTACTAGAATGCCTAACTTTATACTGAAGCTGGTGAATGATGTTCTAGAATGCCTAACTTTATACTGAAGCTAGTGAATGATATTCTTTCAATGCCTAACTTTATACTGAAGCTGGTGAATGATGTTCTAGAATGCCTAACTTTATACTGAAGCTGGTGAATGATGTTCTTACAATGCCTAACTTTATACTGAAGCTGGTGAATGATATTCTTTCAATGCCTAACTTTATACTGAAGCTTATGAATGATGTTCTTACAATGCCTAACTTTATACTCAAGCTGGTGAATGATGTTCTTACAATGCCTAACTTTATAATGAAGCTGGTGAACGGTGTTCTTACAATGCCTAACTTTATACTGAAGCCGGTGAATAATGTTCTTTCAATGCCTAACTTTATACTGAAGCTGGTGAATGGTGTTCTTACAATTCGTAACTTTATACTGAAGCTGGTGAATGATGTTCTTACAATGCCTAACTTGATACTGGTGTTCTTAGGGAGCATTCAGAAATACTTAGGTGGGGTGGGCTGGGCAACTTGCATTTTTCGGTGTCTCAACTGTTTTGACCCTACAAACTGGAAAACTTCTTTGGCCCCTTAACAAAGTAAAATACTTTTTTGACATCCCCCGGTTCAAACAGGTTTGTATCATAGGCGTAAATCCCGG